>CAUOFW020005142.1:0-28315 GCA_963454935.2 Ilex paraguariensis | reverse complement strand
TTCGGATATCATGCAAGAAATGGGGTGAACGTGTGTGTGTGGAATGAAAAATGTGTGTGTGTACGCAAAAGTCCCCCAGTGTAGAGAGACTTTTGAGTGTCATGTTTTATTTGAAATGGGTATTCCAAGGTCGTCTCCTTAAGGAAGGAATGTGAATTGTATGTAAATGATTTTGTAGAAATGGAAAAGTGTAAAACTTTTGAGTTTGTGTTTTGGTGAGTGAAGATTTTTGGAAAAATGCAATAAAAACAAGGTTGGCTAATCCAAAGAGGTCATTCCAATAAAAATGTCAAATCAACTCAAAATATTCTTCCAATGGTGCATAGGTGTTCAATCGATTCGTAGGGAGCGAGGGACTAAAAATGGAGGTGAGGGCTCAAGCATACCACGTAAGAAGTCTACGGTGTATCAAAAGCTCATAACCACGTCCGCACTTGACTTAGTCAAACCAAACCACTTTACATTACGAGAAGGAATGAAAAAGAGTTGATTTAGCATACCTAATAGGAAATCTCCCATGAATTAGCCAACAAAAAAGCTTAGCTACTCATATTTAAAGTAAAGGTATTCATAATGTAAAGAGACATGTAGATGAAATGTAATGAAAATAGAGATGAGAACAAATTTAGAACTTGTATTAATGCTAGAAAGAAGTAAACTACAAAGAGAAATTCATTTCACACCAAAATGTAAAAGTTGTAGAGAAAACCCAGCTATAAATATTGAAATGCAAGAACATGGAATTAAACTTGAAATAAAAGAGATTAAATTACTAGAAATGAAGATTACAAGTGAAATACAACTTACTACAAGTGAAATGGGTGAAGAAAATTCAAAAATCTAAGCTTTCTATCTCTAGAACTTCATCTTCTTCCTCGGGAGCTTCTCTCACTAAAACTACTCCTAAGGTTAGGTAGCCTCCTCTCCTTGTGTGAATGCTGAATATATGGTGTCCTCTGCAATTTCGTCCATAGAGCTCCCCTAGCATGTCTGTACAGACCTCCCATTAATGGGAGGTGAGTTGATGGCTTTAGATAGGCTAGGACAAGCCTAGCCTACAACCCACCATGCCTCCTACTTCTCTCTTTACTTTTCCCTGCCCAAATCTTCAAAATCATATTCTATGGTCTTGTAGGCATGGTCGTATGTAAAATATGTCATAGGATGTGTGGGAGAAGTATAGGCGCCCCCCCCCCCCCCCCCCCCGAAGTTGGTGGAGTCATGTGAACAAGTTCTTGCATTTTTGGGCAAAACCTACCGGTAGAACGATAAAACCTACCGGTAGGTCTTCCGGAAGGTGCCAACTCCAAACCAATTTTCGTATCATTGCCATAAATTTTGATCCAACTTTCCGATTTAGCTGAAATTTTGACACAAGATAGAGGACATTTATATCTACAACTTTTATGTTTTAAACTTTTTCAGATTTGAAGTGAATCATGTTCTACAAAGAGAAAAACCGAGGTATTGCTACCAAATGGTGCGGGTACGGGTACCAAAATTCAAATAGGCTTAGATACCGGTACCTATGATACCAAATACCACTACCTACTTGATTTCTTTCATTTTAAAGCCTCTCAATCCACATGTAATGTGTCCATCTCTTTACCACTCATCCACACTTAGTTGCAGGGTTCCAAAAGCTATCATTTACCTTATGATTACCTGCAACATCAAAATTTTCACATTATTCATAAATTCAAAAAACTCTAAATAATTAAATGAAAATTTGAGTTAAAATGCATGTAATGAGGCCGTTAAATATGTAATATTACACGCTCATCAGTACTTTAATACAAGACCATGAATTAATAAACTTTCGCAAAACTTACATATGGTCCTATACTTAGTCTCTAAACTCCAACATATCAAGTGGCTATATTTGGTGCTCCACCATTATTACTATCATGTGGCTATCTTTTATGCTTATAACTCTCATCAATGAGTACTGTATTCTGTAGCATTTACCTGACACACCTCATCTCCCATCTAATCGATCTCTGATCTCTCTCAATCCGAAGAATTCTCCCATCAAGAGAATCTAGTCTAAATGCAGTGAGACTATGCTACTTATCTATACTGATTTGAGTATGATCCAAAGCATCTATAACAACAGTCCACTAAGAAAGGGAAGATATAGGTTTAGCTTTACGTGGTGGTGCACGCGAAGTGCTAGCTTATATGTGCCTCGGTGGTGTTGCACTCCTCAATGGAAAAGACTTAGAGGTGGGAGTAGGCGTCTCAGGCTTCACACCCTATTCCTTTGCCTTTACATCCATAGGATCAAACATGTATCCTTTGTGTGTCTCACTCTTTCGCATGGACTCCTTCCCAAGGAGTTTCTTGGTCTTTTCCTCTAATTTGAAATTTACTGCAATAAGTCCCTTACCCAAACATATCCAAGTGATCAAGGAACAAAAAAAAAAACCATCGCTAACTCCACCCTCACCATAAGCTCTCAGTATGACCATAAAAATCAATAATGGCAAGTCAATGTCTCATCCCAATAGAATGAAAAAGGTAAGCTTGTAGGGTAGGAAAGGTGGATACATGGCTCTTCGGATTGAAGTTGTAATTGGTTAGCAAGTTAATAATCTGATACTCCCTTGTTAAGTTCTTTTGAAACCACTTTTGATGGTTCCAACCATCTAGATATGGAGCTCCATACAACTCAGATGCAATATTACAAAACCTAGGCAATGCATTATCGGGTCATGATGATAGGCATCAAAAGCTACCTTGGGTAGGTGTAGGGTGGTGGCAATCAAGTTAATGGAGAATTCGAACAACACACCTCAGACATAAGTCATGAAATGCTCTCTATCAACTATAGTGTTCCCAATGTATGCGTAAAACTCCCTAACTATGATCTCATTTGCCAACTTAGGGGCCACGAAGAGCTTAATCCACCCTCTCAACTCAAAATTTATAGGGATAGTATTATTGTTTACCCAAAAATGAAGTTTCATATCGCGTTCCACCATTACAGGCCGTGAAGCAACTATCTTATATAAAGATCATTGTAATATGAATCTTGAAAGCGATTGCTTGTACTCTAGTTTTTTTCTCAACTCCTAGATGCATTTTCCCAAATCAATCGGTCACAAGTTGCAAAATCAAGTGAAGAACATAAATCTAAAGTTGGAATATACCTAAATTCAATCTATACTATGTTTTGAGAAAACATTTTAGCCTTGGGTATGAGGAAAATGAAGTGGGTTCATCTGTGGAGTGAGAATATGAGTTTTAGTCTTGCCCTGCTTCCTGTTCTAAGTTGTTCAGACCTTTATACCTCCTCCAATTGACTCACATGGTCCCTAAAACATATGCATGTGTATGTACAACCTAAATGCAACTATACACACATGCATGGATGAAATAAGGATCAAAATATATGATGCAATTTTCATATTTAATAATTAAATGCAAAAATATCAGTAATTATGAAAATCAAACAAGTTCTCAAAATAGCATATCCATCTGTATTTCATTATCTAGGACATTACTCTAAGGCATATTAAGGAATAGAATTCAATTTTCATGCATCCTAGAGCAATATTCTCTTACTTTGTTCAAAGTCACACGTGTTCAAATATTCTATCTTTGACCAATTCAAGTGTAACGTGTGGAAAACTAAACTCTGAAACCATTAGTAACCCATTTAGATTCAAAGATTAATAAATTTCTACATAGATTCCTAATGCATCGTTTAAGTGAATACATAACCGGTTAGTGAGTGTCCTATATGCATATTTTAGTATCCTGCCGGTGATTATGGCAATCATTTGCATGTGTTGGTATAGTCCAATATATAATCATTGGGTCCACTATAACTATATGTCAAAATCACAGTAAGGTAGGCCTTAACGTGGTAAGTGATCCACAACAAACTATAAAACTACAACCACAAGCTCTAGATCTCGATTGTTGTCCGCTTCTTTTTAGACACTCCCCCAGTTTTTTACATCTCTTCTTCTCAAAATGACTTCAATTAGCATGATTGTGAATTTTGTAATTTTCAATGTATGCTTCTAACCGTGCAGAACTTAGCTCTTTGAGATTTTACATATGAGTAATGATAATAAGCATTGAGTACTCTCAACAATTCAAGTGCGATTGATCCAAGCTATTCAATTTTTTTTGCCTTGCATTTATAGTTGGCCACATTTAGCTCTTTTCTCACAATTGGATCTTTGGCATGTTTTAAGGAGTTTGGGGATTTAATAACCTTTATCCATGTATTCACCTATCACCTACACTTAGAGTCATATAAGGCATTTAATCAATCAAGCTAGCTAGGGCAATGGTTGGCATGCACTTGGTTTTTGAATTTTCACAAAGAACAAATTAATTAAGAACAAGAGAATTGGTTCAAGATCATACAATAAGATTTACAACATTTAAGTCCTCTATCCCCTAATATAGCTCATAGTAATACACTTAACTTTGAATTAAAGATGCATACACTACAAATCAAATTAAAGTGGGATTATCATGATCAACAGCAAAAGAAAATCTCTTTGCTTTTTTTTTTTCCCAATGTTTTTGTATTTTTTTCAAAATAACATAAAAATAGATATGCATAAACATGCAATAACAAGGAAAAATAGAGACTAGACATTAAAAATCATTTTGGATTTTCAATTTCTTTTTTTTTTCTTGTGTTTTTCCTACAAGAAAACAAAAACATACAATAAAAATATGTACAATGCATAAACCAAGGGTGTTTGGTGCAATGCATGAATTATGCATCTAGGTTCATATTTTCAGCTCACCTACTTCTTAGGTGACTCAACTCCCTTGGTAGCACTCCAGGTTTTCAATTTGGTTGAGGTGGTGAGTTGCTCAAAGTGCTTTGTATACACTCAAACTTGTTTTCCCTTCTAATTTCTCAAGTAAGGTTGGGGAATGGGTGCAGGACTTACTCTCTTCTCTTTGATGTAGATAAGTCAATTTTTACCTTTGGAGTAGAAGGAATCAATTTTACTCTAGCTTGTGAGACCTTAATAGGTGATGTATTCCTAGGCATAGACTCACATGAACAATCCATTTGCTTAGTTATTTTGATTCATTACTTGATTATTCAAAGCCTTGGATTGGTTAGTTAGATACATGAGCTTCTTATTCAAGGTTTCCCTACTATGCATGCAATGTGTGTTATAGTAACCATGCTATCCACAAGTGAAACACAACAAGTGTTTGGCTTGGGTCTCCTTAATAACCGTTTTTTTTAATTGCATACCCTTACAATTTTTAGCTTTAGGTGGATTTGTGTTCCCTCATAGGGGAGATGGGTTGGGATTACTAGTCACAAACATGGGCTTGGAAGAATTGGTGGTGGTATTTTCATTAATGTACCCTAAACCTTGTTTGTCACTAACACTCTTCCACATAGATAACATTTTATCTAATTTTTTAAATCCTAGGAAAAATATTTTTGAGAGTTCTTGTGACTCTTAACGGTCTCTATGTGCATCCGAATGGTAATTTTGCGTACGAATGGTCCAAACTTTCTTCCAAAACCTTTACAAGTGCGTCCGAATGTGCTATCCATGTCCCAATGTGGATAACTTTCTGCCCCAGACTTTTGACTTGATTTTGAATTATTTAGAAGCTGATTTTCAAAATTTTCATGAAATACACCTTTGTTTCTATTGAAGTATA
This sequence comes from Ilex paraguariensis, assembly GCA_963454935.2. Taxonomy (NCBI): domain Eukaryota; kingdom Viridiplantae; phylum Streptophyta; class Magnoliopsida; order Aquifoliales; family Aquifoliaceae; genus Ilex; species Ilex paraguariensis. The sequence continues at coordinate 22,651 of CAUOFW020005142.1, read as the reverse complement.
CTTTTAATGCTGCAAGAATCAGCTCAATCGGATATCGGGAACAAACATCATGGCCAAAATACTAAGGTCAAATTTCTTCTTACCTACATTTTTCCAAATATAGGTTTTAACTCCAAAATATTTTTAAACTTCTAATATACTCCCTATCATATATCCTAAAGTTTCTCGGAGTGCTGGATTCATTTTATAATTCATTTTGATCTAAAACCCTTTAGAATTTCACTTACTCAACTCTTCTTAATAGTAGTTACCATGAAATATCGAGTCACCAGAAAATCTCCACGATTACCAAACGCACCGTCTTAGAATCATTTATTTATCTTTAATTCATTTTATATTAACACAATGCATAATAGTATAACATAAACCAAAATAAATACATTGGGGCTTACATGTCCCCATAAGCATATCGGGATTAGCACCTCCACCAGCTGACCTCTGATTTCTTCCTTGGGTTCTCTGTGGTCAATGCTCTCCAGTTGGCATGTTTCTTGCAATGAGTTGCCCTTATTTGAAGCTACGTAACATTCTCAGCCCATAACTTGATCTCCTCTAATTTATCGTATCCCCTTTTTTGGTTGGGAATTGAAAGAGTAGATGGTAGTTATGGTTGGTCATCCAAGAATGATAATATATGTTGAAGGAAAATCCATCACCGAGAAGTCTACCTTGCAGGTGATTTGTGTAGGGTTGTGCCTACTATTATGGGAAGAGAGATTGATCCCAACGAATAGGCTTTCTCGCCTAAAAAACCAACAAGTACAGCTCTGAGGGGTCTGAGCTTGTGCCTCCCAATCTCCAACTAATCGAAATCATTTCAAAAATTATGTTAGTCAAGCTCTAATTGTTTATCAAGACTCTCCTCATGGTGTGGTTTCATGCAATTACTGAGATGATTAAGGGGTCTTCATAAGAGAAATGAACTCCCTTGAAGTCTTCACCAGAAAATGTAATTGGTTGGTTAACTTTGGGCATCTTTCATGGGTGTACAAGGTTGATCTTTTCCAAATCTAGGTCTGCTCGAGCTCTTTGTGAATAAGCTCTTTGTGTTGAACTACTTTTGCCTCAGCTGTCAGCCTTCCTGAGATTAATTTTATTTCTCCCAATGGCTATTGATGCTAACGATCTCTAGATCTTGGTTTCCTTGGAATTGAGCTCCATCTGCTCTCCTATTCCATTGTATAAATTCCCCAAATAGCCTCCCTAGATCATATCTTCTGTCTAATTTTTAAGGTGACTAGTTGTTGTACACATGTGTTGCACATGCACCAATTTGAATAGCTCAAAAGGCACTAGGAAGGGAAAATGAGGACTTTCACTATTAATCCTAGATTTGGCAATAACTCACTATATCTAGAAGGCTACATCACCACTTCTAGAAGGACATGCCACACTTTGGGAGAAGAGCCTAAAACGGCCAAATATTCCCATAATTATTCTCATACAAATCAATTATGACTACACCATCATTGTGTACCCATTTGTAGAATTTGGCTGAGGTCTCTTATGCTCTCCTCCTCCATATTGGTAGAGAATATAATTCTTGACTTGCTAAAATTGATGGATTGTCATGATGCTTTGCTAAAATTTTTAAGAACTTGCATTAAACTCATAGCCTGCTCTGGCACAACTTTTACAAAGAAAAGTGAGTCATCAGAAAAAAATAAATGGGTAAGTGTTAGGCTCCTTCTACGAAGCCTAATGCCACTGAATTCCCCCTACCTCGTTTCTTTGATTATCATTCTAGATAGGGCACCCGCTACCAGTAAAAAAATATATGGGGAAGCCTATAATTACACCTTTCTTCCCCATTAATGTTGACAGTATAATGGACTATTGTGATACACTACAACATTAGGTGAACCCATTTAGGGTGAAATCTCATCCTCAGCATTACTCCTTCAATAAAATTCCCATTCAACCCTATCATAAGTTTTATTCAAGTCAATCTTGATGGCCACATTCTCAATATCATTTGATTTTCTAGTTTTTAGGAAGTGCAAGGCTTCATTTTCCACAAGAAGGCTATCCTGAATTTGTCTATGGGGAACAACAACAACTTGATTTGGGGAAATAAGATGGTTTAAAATAGATTTCAACTTATTTGAAAGCACCTTTGAAATTATTTTGTAGCTAAAATTGCATAAAGCAATTGGCCTTAATTGGGGTAATGACTCAAGAACATTTTCTTTTGGGATAATGACAATATTTAACATATTTAGGTCCTTGAATAGAAACACTCTTTCAAAGAAATCCATGACCCCTTTGCATAGATCCTCCCTCATTATACGCCAAAATTTATGATAGAAGATACTTGGATAGCCATTTGGTCCCAGAGCTTTGATTGGGCGTAGTTGTTTGCATGCTCTGTAGACTTCCTCATTGATATTGGCTTCAACATATTGATACTCATCTCCATTATTAATTAGGGAATCATGTTCAAGACCTCTTCCATGTTCCTTAGGCCACTGGTGGAATATAGTTAATGGAAATAGTCTTGAATATGATCATTAATCTCTTCCTCCTCTTCAATTCAAGTCCCATATGATGCTTTTAGTTTGAGAATTTGGTTCCTATGCCTAAATTGAATTGTAGTTAGATGGAAAAATTTTGTATTCTGATCCTCTACCTTCAACCAATTAATCCTGGACCGCTGCATCCAATATTGTTCCTCTTTTTGCCAAATCATATCAATCTTTGAAGCCACATCAAATTCTTTTTTCAAATTTTATTCCATTGATTCCTTGGATCGGATTTTAGCAAGTTCATATTGTAGTACTGCTAGGCTTTCTTTATGGTTCTCAAAAGTCCACTTACTCCATTCTTTAAGCTTGTAACTATAATTCTTCATCTTTTGTTTTGCAATGAACATGTTAGAGCCTTGCAACTCTAATCCCACCATATCTCTTTAACTATCTCTTCACACTCAAAATTCTCTAGCCACATTATTTGAAATTTGAAAGTATATGGAACTTTCTTCGTTTCAAATCCCAAGTCAATGAGAATAGAGCTATGGTTGGATCCCATTCTGATCTCATGAAACACTTCTGCATTACGAGATTTCTGTCTCCATTCTATATTTACCAATACCCTGTCGATTCTTTCCTGAACATTTGTTTTGCCTTGTCTATTATTTGACTAGGTGAAACAAGGGCCTTTGAAATAAAGTTCCATCATTTGACAATCTGAAATAAAATTCTACAATTCCTCTACCTTCTTTGAGCTCTTGCCTTTTCCTCAAGCTTTATCCCAAATGGAGCCAATAGGATTAAAGTCACCCGCAATCATCCATGGCAATATAGAATTTCCCCCAAAGCTTTAGGACCATGCTATATCCTTTGTCTTCAAACATAATCTGGGTCAACGTAGATGAAAATGGTCTGTCACACAATTGATGGATTTCTGGTGGTGCAAAAAGTATTGATTATATTTTTGTTGGAAAAGTCAACTGCAAGGGTTATCTCATCTTTCCACCACAAATCAAGACCTCCTAAAAGGCCAATGGGTTCAATTGGTAACCAATGCTTCTTCTCAGCCTTTCTAACATTTCATTTTTGTTTTTTGTTACCATTAGGAAAATTATTCCTAGACGAAGGAAGCTAACCATCGCTCTAAGTGTACAAACTATTTGGGGTCGGCCAATTCCCTGGCAAGTCCATGAGAGTACTAACAAGGACCTTGTGGTTGTTCGAGGCTAGCCAACATCGCCTTTTCTAATTCAGAAAAACTTAAATATGGACGGGAGCTTGGATCCTAGGAGACCCATTGTAACATACTGACATTCATATTATTCTCATCTTGGTATTCCATGCCATCCACCCCATGATTTGCATAACTGGCTCATTCCTCACTTCCATCTCTACAAGCACACCTAGGTTGTCTATCTAATTTTGGCCCTTTGCAATTAGTTTGGGTTTCTTCTTTATGATAGAGGTCGCCTTCTTTCTGATGGTTTTATAGGCCTCAATCAACTCAATGCCTTTTCTTTTGAGTTCACCTCACCAAATTCTGCCATTTGCTACTACCTATCTTGGTTCTGTCCCATTGTAGAATTATAAGACTCAAGGTAGAGGTTTTAGATATCAAGAGTGGGTTCTAGGTTGGTGGGCTGTAGGTTTATTACAAGGTATAGGTAGTTAGGTTGGTTTCATTGTTGTGAGTCATTTGGTTTCTAGTCTAAATGTGGGATTGTTATTGGATCAAGATAGTTGGGTTGGTTTTGGGTCACCAAATCATGAGACAAATGGGTTGGGCTTTTAGGTGGTTCAGTAACAAGGTAGTTGAGTTGATTATGGTTTTCCTTTTGGTTAAATTTTGTTGAAAATACCTTTGAATTAAGAATTGAGGTCCCAAATTCATTTTCCTTTATCTTTTTGTGCCACTCTCTCTATACAACTAGACAAGCTACCCTTTCCCTACTAATATCATCTCCACTATCTCTGTGCTCATCCTCTGCACATTTGTCGTTACTCGGGGATTCCTATTGTAGGACACATTGTTTTGGAGTTGGGGGTTAGTGATTCAAGTTTCTGGCTTATGAGTGGTGCTTCTTTCTCTCTAGCCTGACCATTGCACTGTTCACTCGCTTCACAACCGTGTTGTTGACACGCCACTGGTGTAGACACATCTTCTCCAGTCGAATGTGAATTTAGGGTTAATTGTTTCCCTAATTTCATAACCTACTTCAAAGACCATTTTTCCTTGAAGAAAGCATTGAGTTGATGTGGTGAGGCTTGTATGTCTGGACCATAATTATTATCCTATGATTCCTCTGTTTTTTCTTTCAGACACTGGGTAGAGCAATGTCCCAATCTTTCACAATTGTAATAAAAATCAGATAGTCTCTCGTATTTGAAGCTAATTTAGAGATCATCCAAATTATCTCTCATCAAGAAGAAGCCTCTCTTAAGTGGCTCAGTGATATCGATTCGACACCTTACTCATAATAGTTACGATTCAGGGCCAATTCTTTAGCTAATTCTTTTAACTGGGTGGTCTACCCCAATACTCTTCAAAATCTCTAGACATTATTGTTGATAATCATTTCCAAGGGAAATCCCCAGATCTATGTCCAGAATTCAGTAGAGTTGAAAAGATACTGAGGCACTGTTGCTTGTGGCATGCACTTCCTTAACACCAATAGAAACCCCATCACCGATCAGGGGCCTTCGTTCAGGATTTTATTCCTGTCCCTTTCATCCTTAAGCTAGAATAGATAGATGCTCTTCTCCCAATGGGTTTTGCAAACCCCAATTTGGTCTTCCATGCCACCAATAAAACATTGCTACCCCATGTTTGTTAAGGGTTGAGTCTGAAATGATTTTCCCCATCATATGGTACTATTGTATTTCCTTTGTGTTGGATGGGTTGGTGTTGAGTGAGAGTCGCAGTTGAAACTTCTGGAATGAACTTGCTTCCTGCTCCATTCAATGAGTATGAATGGGATAGAGGTTGATTTGGGTTATGTAATGGTATCAGTGAGATGGATTTAACAGAAATAGAATACGGGTGTAATGTGTTCTTCATAGTTTGTAAAGAAAGGGTTTATGTGAGGCTGTGTTTAGTAGGGTGGGTGGGATAGAATGTATTTAGAAGGTGATTCACTCATTTTTAACATAGAGAAGGTTGGTTCACGGAGGTCGCAAGAGAATTTAGGCTATTGGGGATAGAAGTGGGTGTAGACATTAAAAAAATAAAAAATTAATTTTTATTTGGGCTTCAATCAATTAGATAAATGAATTTGTGTTGGACCTAAATTTCATAAGTCCAAATGTTACTGGTCTAAATTTAATTAAATAGACTTGACTTGGACCTAAATTCCATAACCCAAGTAATACAAGTCCAAATGTAATTAACCAGGCTTGTTAAATTAAATTAAAATGGACTTAAATTTCATAGGCTTAAATTTAAAAACTTTTCAGTGAAAATCGGGATTGAGTCCTCCTAAATGGACTTATAATGATTTGAGTCTGGTAAGGAAACTTATTTGGGGGTAAGTCTATTTTTAAACTTATATGTAGGTACTTAAATCCATTTTTTTTTAATCTCAAAAATACCCCTAACGGTGTTAATTTTGTTCATTTATGAAAAGTCACAGAGGTTAATTCATTGAGATGTATATAGAAGGAAGATATGTCTGCCTGATTTTACTCTAGTAATAGTCTGTCACAATCTTTCCATAAATATTTGATATTTAAATTCTTATTCATTATTCGTATGTTGCACATTGATCAAATTGAAAATATTGATATTTAAATTCTTATTCATTATTCGTATGTTGCACATTGATCAAATTGAAAATCAAAGTCCACCACCATGATTGAAAAAACTCAAAAAATTGTCCATGAAGCACCAACAAAAACTGAATTTGATTTGGGAAAAGAAGGTACTTGGATATATTCATCACTCACCAACACTTACATGAGGCTTACGATTCAAATTCTCTGTCGAAAAACGATGCTTCAGAGCTCATACTTTCTTCCTCAAAGAATTCTTGGTGAATTTCTTCAGCCAGAATTTCCCCCCAAGCAGCTTCTAACAATGTCATCTAACTGTAAGATGGGTTCATCATGGAAAGTAAAGTTTTCAACCTCCAACGAATCACCTTTTTCCCAAATCAGATTCATCGTTGGATTGGATATGAAAATCAACTTCACCATTAACACATGAAACAAAGTATTCTCCTGCACCAACAAGATGTTCAATGAAATGCCCTTAAGCATGTTATTATTTTTTCAATTCTTGAAATACCATGTTACTACTTTTTTTTTTATCATGTTACTATTTTTTTTTTGCGCAAGTTACTACATTTTTGGATGATCGGCGAGGTTTTGATTTAGGTCTCAATTTAGTTGGTTGTGTATTTTTAGAAAGAAAACGACGTTGTACCAGTACCATTTTTTTTCCATGTTACTATTTCTATTTTGTTGGGCTTGTTCATGTTACTACCTTTTTTCTTATTACTATTTTTTTTATAAGCATGTTAATATTTTTTCAAAAATATCAATATTCAATGTTACTATTTTTTTTAAGTATGTTACTATTGTATTTTTTCAAATATTAACATACAATGTTACTATTTTTTATTTTTTGAATGTTACTATGTTTATGTGTTTAAATGGTACTATTTTTTGTGTTTGAATGTTAATAGGTTTTGTGTTTGAATGTTACTAGTTTTTGTTTTTAATGTTAATATTAAATATTACTATTTTTTTGAAATATTAATATTAAATGTTACTATTTTTTTTTGAGTATGTTACTATTATTTTCTCAAATATTAATATACAATATTACTAGTTTTTATTTTTTAATGATACTATTTTTTGTGTTTAAATAGTATTATTTTTTGTGTTTAAATGATACTTTTTTTTGTATTTGAATTTTACTATTTTTTTTTATTTTTAATGTTACTATATATATATTATATATATATATATACATATATATATATATATATATATATATATATATATATATATATATGTATATAGTTATAGTTATAGTTATAACCTATATATAGATATAGATAGATATATATTTTAATGTTAATCAAACTCCTAAAATTTAAGAGTTTTTAATTTTTAGTTTTACTTCACTTCTAAAGGGAATGGATAATCTGGTAAAATTGACAAAAAATGGACTTCATAACAAATAAATTTTCTTGGCAGATTTAAGTCCAAACAAATCCGTATAGGAGGACCAACCTCCAAATTTCCAACTTTTAAAGGTAAAGTGAGATGCACTTAAATTCCATAAATTAATTAAAACCCATAAATTTGCTGAATAGCCTACTACTTGAAGCTTATATAAGGGTATTTAGGTAAAAATACCATTATATGAATAACTACTCTCAATATTATAAATAGACGTTTGGGAGAAGCCAAGACAAAGGCCAAGGGGAAGAAATGAGAACAAGCTAAGGAGGAAGAAAGATTAGCGAAGTTCTGCCCAAATCTACTTTTAGCCAAAGCCTTGCACATTCATCTCCGAGAAGAAGAGCACACCACCAAAGTCCTTCTTCAAAAAATTCAAATCATCATTAAGTCATTCAAAATGAAGAACGGTAAAGAGATTCAACAAAACAATTAAATATCAAAGAATGAGAGTCACTTCAACCCGACTTTAACAAATCCACCAAGTAAAATATTGAAAAATGAGGATCACGATGATCAAGTCCTCATCTTCTAAATCCACCAAAAGTATCATCAAATTGAAGGACAAGAATCACGCTGATTTAGCCCTTATCTTTATCAAATTCAAAAAAATAAAGATCAAGAAATAAGCCGATTTGGTCCTCGTCATCATAAAATCTATCAAAAATCAGAGGACATTGCACGTAAGAAGCACATCAAAGAGAGTCAACACCACTTTTCTATTTAAATCAACAATTGAAATTTTGACATTACTTTTGTATTACACAGAAAATTTGTTGTTACAGTGGGTTAGGGCTAGAATGAAAGGTCGAAGGAAAGAGGAGACTGAGGGTTATTTTGATACTATATTTTGTGTGAATCAGAATCGATTCAAGGAATGGTGTAATTAAAGTTCTTTGGTTTTGAGAAATACCGAGGATCACAACCGACTAAAATAACTCTAAAGGTTTTCTCAAAGAGAAATTATTTTAGAGAGAGAGATAAAGATCTAAAAGTAGTAACTTAATGATATTAGTTAGGGGTTGGTACCGACTTCAACAGAGTCGAAAGTCATCATTGCGAACTTTGACTTCGACTTTAGTCGAAGTGAGTTTTCACCTTTGACTATGACTTTGCACTATATTGACTTCGCCATGGCCAATTAGAGTCAGAGCGGAATCAGAGCAAAATTTTGAAAAGTGATAAAAATAAAAAAATAGACAATAGAGAGAGAGACAAAATATATATCGGACAAAAAGAGTGCATAAATATAAACACACGTATATATTTGTCATATAAATATAAAGAGAGAGAGAGAAAGAGAGAGACAGTTACTGTGTTATATAGCTTCAAACAGAGATCTAGTTCTTAGATATGAGATTTAAGACCATCGCAAGTGAGAACTTCAATCGGAGATGAACCCATCGTCGGAGAACAACCCATCGTCGGAGATGAGACCATCACTGATGAATTATAGGTGCTTTGTTGAGATTACAAACTCCGACTCTAACGGAGGCACAATCAATCCAGAGTCAAGAGCATAATCTAATTTTCAAATTCAGGGCCAACCCAATAGTATTAAAAAAAAAGCATGGACTTTAGGTCCCAAATTTTTGAAAAGTCCTATAATTTTAAATACATAACTAGTCCACATAAAAAATTTAAAGTCAATCAAAAAATTATAATTTCAATAATTTGAGTTTACAATTCAATTCATAACATTAGAAACTCAAAAAAACAAAAATTTTAAAAACAAATAAAAAGAATATTTAAAAATCAACTATATTTATTCACATCCATTCCCTCTCTCTCTCTTAAAAAACAAAAATAAAATATCACATCCTCCTCTCTTACTTAAAAAAATTAAAAATATTTTTTATTTTTTAAAATGACACTAAAAATAAATAGGCCTCATTTAATATTACTGTTTTACGTCTCAAATTATATTGAACTTTCAAATTCTTGCACACCTTTAATATTAATTATCAAAATTAACATCCCAAAATTTAATTTCTCCAACTACATTACACCCCGCAAGATCTAATTCCCAAGGTTACTTTCCATCCGTACACAATCTCTCACTACTCTCTCCTCCTCCTTAATGCCCTAATTTCCGCCAATCAAACTTGCTTCTCTCCTTTTTCCTCCCTCCTCTGCCAATCCAAAGCCTTTTCTTACCCATCTCTCACCTATTTGTCTCCTTTATTCTTGGAGTGTTCAAATTTTCAATTATCCCTCAAATTTGATTTTATCCTACCCTATTTGACTCTATTAATCGCCTACTCGAAAAAATCAGATAAATCGATGAAATTTTTTTGATATTTTGCAAAAAGTCAAATAAGAATACAAAATATTTACAAAATTTTTGTATTCCTACCCTATACTATCCCATATATATGTGTGTGTGTGTGTGTGTGTGTGTGGGTGGGTGGGTGGGTGTGTGTGTGTTAATCCCTAAAAAAAAAAAAAAATTCTAATATTTTATTAATGTTTATGACTTTTTTTTATATGATATATTAATCCTTATAACTTTCTTGTTGTGTTTTATAGTAATTATTTATATATTATTGAATTTATTGTGTTTTTTTAGTGTTATTAGTTAATTATTATAAGTTATTTAATTAAATTATTAAAATAATTTAAAATTAATAAATAAAAAATATATATACACCCGATTTCCTAACTAGCCTCCTGCCCGGTTCTTTTGACAAAATTTGAGCGGAAACAATGCCTATCAAATAGTGTAGGCGAAGAAAATATCATAATTATTAGCCGGGGGAGGTAGGGGGAACACCGCTATTAATTATCTCCCTCTCTCCGCTTCTCTTTTCTGTTCTCTCTCAAGCGCCAGTTGACGCTGGCCACCAGTGATAGCCAGGGCAACGAAGGCGGTAACCGCCAGCGACTGCAACGCCAGCAACTCCTCTAGGTATCTCTCTCCCCCTCACTATCTACTCATCTCTTTCCCTTCTCAGTCAGTTGCCTCCACGCTTGGTCACTATCCGCAGCCTCTTCGCTCTCTTCTCTCCTTCCCTCCCCCCGGCGCCACCCAAACGCCCTAACCACCAGCGACTGCCACAACACCCCACGGTCACAAACCTAAACCACCAATAACGGCTACCTCAACAGCCCTGTCCTTTTCATGGACATAATGTTTGTTGAAATGTCTCAAATAAGTAGTTTTCCTTGCTCGAAATACTGATAAAGAAAGGTAACATTTTCAAACTCTTTCTTCAGGTTATTTGGAACTAGGTAAAGCTGTCAGAGGTGCTTTCGTGATCTTTCATATAATTCCATAAATGAATCTTTAATATGTCCATATTTGTGATTGTGTGATTGTTAATCTTCGATTAAGTAGGGCAGCTTTCAAATTACTTGTCTGTTATACCTCTATTACGTTATTTCCCTTGGTTTGGGTTTGATTGCAGTTGGAGATTCCAAATCACTTCATTGAGCGTTTCCAATTTGACGCATCATAGAATTTCAAATCACTGCAATTTAGTTTTGATTGTGATTATTGTTTCAATTGAGATTCTCCAATTTTGTTTGAGATTTGCAATTTTTGTTTCTAATGTTCATTTTCCAATTCTTCAATCAGTAATTAGGATTGAATGTGGTTTTACAGCTTCTTATGTGACAGGGTTTATGCTGAAGTTATTTGTTAATTCATAAATTAATTCTTTGAAAATGAAGACAATAGTTTATTGGCGATTGCTGTCCAGACTATAGGAAAAACATATAAAAAAGATAGTCTTGCGGTTCAATTAAGAATGATGTTCTAAGTTGTATGATGAACTTCTCCCTTTACACTGCTCTTTTTGGGCTTGGTGTTGAATGTGTCACCTCAACAGCTCTCTTTTTTGCCATTCTATTTTCCAGCTTATAGTTATGAAACAGTTGCTGCCATACTGTACCACTGTTCCATTCATAAAGTAAATTTTATGGTACTCATAAACATTCATAAATTGGTGGGCATTTTCTAGCTCAGCCAATTATTTTTGGATGGGGATTTCCATTATTTTGGTGTCACAGAATTGCCTACTCATTTCGATGAGCATCTTAATTTCTAAATGTGTAGGATTTTGGTTCTTGACTTTTGGTCCAGAATAGTGTTTATGATTTGTGGAAGGGGTGATATCATTTGCCTTCAAAGAGCTGTGTGTACAATTGTGGGGAGATTTTCTTGAAATGGTGACCGACCGAAGATCCATGGGCAAATATTTGAGAATTTTTAAAGATAATTGGTTTATGTGATGATTATTTGCTACTAATAATGATGGGCTTGGAGGTGTATTTTAGCATTAATTTTTGTATTTTTATGGGAGCTTCTTTTAAGGGTGTGATGCAATCCATAAGATGCTCAATGAAACATAAATTTGAAGATAAGAAAGATAATGGAATTGACTTTCCATCAAGACAAAGATCCATATAGAACATTGCATTCTTATTTTAAATCAATTTGCTAGTATTAATATTTTATATGTCCTTTTAATATTTTTAGTGTCAGGGGTATTTTTTTAATTTTTAGAATTTCTGGAATAGGTCATATTTTTTGTTCAAATTTTAGTATTTAATATTCTAGAATTTAAAGTCATAGTTCTAGTTAATTTTAGTTTTCTAATTTGTAGGGACCTAGTGTTTTTGAAGTTCTAGAGGCTTTGGAATCCTAATCTTTTGGGATTAGAATTACTTAGAACTCTATATATAGTTATTGTTACTTTTCATAATAGATAAAAAAAGTGATATTCAGAATTTTGAGCAATTACATATTTTTTGAGTTGTATGATACAATTCTAATCCTGGGTCTGATGTCTACGAAACCCTAGGAGTGATTCCTAACCAAAATTACTGTTCATGAGTATTGTTTACAGTCCCTTAACAACACCTAAACAGTCCCTATTTTTTTTATTTTACAAAGTTGTCCTACATCAATTTGGTATCAGAGTCAAAAAATCCTATGTCATGCAACTTAAATATTGATATATGATGATGGAGATCCAAGGTTTTGATGTAAGGCATGATTCTACAATATTCTTTAGTTGGTTTACTTCTATAGAGAATTATTTTGTTAGGTATAATTTCTCGAATACAAGAAGAGTAAGGTTTGCCAAGATGAAACTTGTAGGCTTGGCAAAAATTTGGTAGTTTGGTGTTGAAAGAGATTTAAAAATATTGGGATTGTCGTCAATCAACACATGGCAAGAGATGAAATTTAAGCATCAACAAAAATATATGCCCTCACACTTTCGTAGCAAGTTGTGCGAACAACTTATTAATCTGCAACAAGGTAACCTATCTGTTACAGAGTATATTCAAAGATTTGAAGACCTAATCTTGAAAAACCATATCGTAGAAGAACCTTACCAAACAATTACTCGATTCAAGGTTGGTTTAAGAGCAAATATAAAGGCAGAAATACTTGAACAACCACTATACAACGTAGAACATGCATTCTAAGTGGCACTTGGTACGGAGATATACCTAAATTTCCTTCATCAAGTAGGTATATCAAGGGTTTCTTCTTCGCAAAGGGATAAAACTCAAAGTTATTTAGATTCTACTATGCAACTAGAGAAGATTCATCAAAACCAGCCCAAAGCAACAACTGATTGAATAATTCAAGATGAAGAAAATCAAGTAGAAGAATCCACACAATCCCAAGTAATTACGCTACTCACTTGTCTAGAGGCTAAGGTAAAAAATGAATATCCAAACAATTTTTGTGTTGTGGAGCCTGACAAGATGAAAAATCCAGCAACTGGTATTGAATCAAATGAGCCTTTAGAGATGAGTACGTTACTACCTAAGAGCTCTGAAATAGTGCTAAAAGTGTTGCCCGGTGAAATTGTTCCCGTTAATGACTTTCAACTAGCAACAATGATGTTCCAGGAGCTTGATTTGTTTGCATCTTTCAAGGATCTACATGAAGAGTCACTAATGCTTTTTTCTATCCATTTTGCTCCACCAATTGATTTTATTATTCCAGAAAATTTCAACGACACAATCAAGGGGATCAATTTTCAAATTTTTTCTTTGTTTCCTCAATTAGAGAAGAAAATGAGACATTATCTTAACGCTTCTTAGAGACAGCTACATATACAAGTTCAAAGTTTTTGGACTTTCATACTGCAACACTTTGAAACTCGCTTCTCAGAGACAGCTACATATACAAGTTCAAAGTTTTTAGACTTTCATACTGCAATACTTTGAAACTCGAGGTCGAGTTTTTTCCAACCAGGAGAGAATGATGCAATCCATAAGATGGTCAAAGAAACACAAATTCGAAGATGTGAAAGATAATGAAATTGACTTTTCATCAAGACAAAGATTCATATGGAACATTGCATTCTTATTTTAAGTCAATTTGCTAGTATTAATATTTTATATGTCCTTTTAATATTTTTAGTGTTAGGCGTATTTTTGTAATTTTCAAAATTTCTGGAATAGGTCATATTTTTGGGTCAAATTCTAGTATTAAATATTCTAGAATTTAAAGTTTTAGTTCTAGTTAATTTTAATTTTCTAATTTGTAGGGACCTAGTGTTTTTGAAGTTTTAGAGACTTTGAAATCCTAATATTTTGGGATTAAGATTACTTATAACTTTATATATAGTTAGTGTTACTTTTCATAATAGATGAAAAAAGAGATATTCAGAATTCTGAGCAATTACATGTTTCTTGAGTTGTGTGATGCAATTCTAATTTTAGGTGTGATGCCTACGGAACCCTGGGAGTGATTTCTAACCAAAATTACTGTTCCCGCTACTGTTCACAGTCCCATTACTGTTCACGAGTACTGTTCATAGTCTCTAAACAGTCCCTATTTTTTTTATTTTACAAAGTTGTCCTACATCAGGGTGCATCACTGTAATAACTTTAATGTTTCACAGTGGTGTCACTACTGGTTCAATGGCCCCTGTTTTGATTGAGATTGCAGATGTGTATCAATTTGAGATTACACAGTGAATTTGTATTAAAATCACATTAATTATACTTGGGCATCCTTTAAGTGGGACTCTCACCCTCTCTACCATGTGGTCCACGAAATTTCTACTAGGGCTTCTGCCCGTTGCCCTTCTAGGAAATGCCTTCACAGCCACCATGTGAACCCCACCTTATGTCCACCGCCAAAAACACAGCCCACCCACGACAACCTACTAAATCGACCACCGTTTGCCTACCAAACCCCACTCTAGGGCCAAACCACCAACACTGCCCCCACCATCTGCTGAAACTACTGCTTTATTAGACAGCGATTGATGCCCATCAAATTAATTTTCAAAAAGAGATGAATAGGTTCGGGAAATCAAAAGCATTTACATATCGTGATTTTATTTGGTAACTCATCCGGCGGTTCCTTTATTTATAGACATTCAGAAAGATTTTTTAGGTATTACCTTTTGTCAATTCTAGGATCAAATTCCAATGAATTTACTCTTATCTGATCTTTATTTGTTTTGTATGCATGATATTTAATGAGAAGCCAGGAGAAAAAATGGTTTGACTTAATGATAGAACCATTAGCTAGGGGCATGGTTCTCTTAATGGGAAACATCCTTTAAGAATTAGCCTGATAAAAAGTTCATTTAAAAACATTGAACTCCTTCCACTTCGGTCTCACGGCTCTCTCTTCTTGCTCTGCTTTTCAGTAAGATGTTCAAGGGGAATATCGGAAGAGGTTTCCGAAGTTGTGACAGAAAGCGACCATCCTTTGTCTCAACAAAATGTGATCCCCACATGACAGAATCAAATCACCCTTATTTCTGAATTTACCGACTTTCATTTATGCCCTTTGGGTCGAACTGGATGTACTTGCAAGCATCATTTTACAGTTTGAAATCCCCTTGACCTTCCAGGAAAATTGAATTCTCCATATTTGACTATGTTATTTGATTACAGACAATGGTGTGGGTTTATTGCTCTTATATCCTCGTTTTATTTCAAACCTCAGAAAGTTCTCTCGTTATTATTTGTTGCGCAGTTATATCTGAAGGGCAAAAGCTTAGTGTGTTTAAGCTTGATGTGTGGTTTACCAAGAGACTGAGCTGTTTAATGAGATGAGCTGCATTCAAGGAACAGCTTGCCTGCATGCCTACAGTGTCACAAATATATGTCCTTCATGGTGTGCACCTTCTATGCCATTTGTTGCACTTAAACTCCATAAGGCTTCCCTGAAAATAAGTACAGGTTTATCAAGTTACCAGTGCACGGCACTTGCCAATACATCCTTGAAACTGACTACTGCTGCATCTAGATACTGTCGATCTCCACCTGTTTGTTCATTTGGTGGCAAAGAGAAGTCTGAGACTGACAATGATGTAAGTTCCTCTTTGGAAATCCGTATGTACACAGAACTCCGTATTTTTTTGGCTGCACAAGGAATGGCAAAAAAGAAACTTATAGGCCTATATTTTTCTGGAACTGCATTTTAGTTCACTAGACTGTACATTGTTATTAGGCTTCTCCTTGGAAATCTCTTGAGAAAGCTATGGGAAGTTTAAAGAAGGAACAGTCATTAGAGGATGTATTGCGGCAGCAACTTCAGAAACAAGAATACTATGATGATGGAGGCAGTGGTAGAACTCCTCCAGGCGGTGGTGGTGATGGTTCTGGTGGTTCTGAAGGTGATGGTCTTTCTGGAGTCTGGGATGAGCTACTACAAGTGATCTTGGCAACCACTGGTTTTATATTTCTGGTAGTACCTCCTCTCTCTCTCTCTCTCTCTCTCTCCCATACACACACACAAAAAAAAATAGACATATACGAACATAGGTGTTTTGTGTGCCAGAAATAGTACTGGGGTTTGGTCAATTCATTTTACTTACCCTGGTGACCCATCTATGGATATAGAGTGAAATATTCATGGATACTGATGGGGATGACGATGTACTATATTATTGCATGTAGTAAACTGATATTTGAGCAGTGGATGTTTGATCTATTTCATCCATTAAGTTTTCATAAAGACTGGAAATAGGAAAATCGTATGGGTCACATGATAATAAGCACCAGAAATAAGTGGTGACCTTCTAATGGTTCTTTCTTTTAACTCCTTTCTCTATGAATTAACATGTTTAGCATATTGGCTTGATCTCAGTATATTTACATAATTGAGGGGGAGGAGATAACTCGGCTTGCAAAAGACTACATCAAGTTTCTATTTGGAGCACAGAAGAGTGTTCGTCTAAAGCGTACAATGTACCAGTGGGGGAAGTTCTACCAAAGGCTGACAAGGAAGAAGGAGGTCGATCCATATTGGTTGGAACGTTCAATTATTAATACTCCTACGTGGTGGGACAGCCCGGACAAGTATAAGTACATTCTCAGGTCTTACCTAGCATCAGGATCTGATGATTGAGATGAAATACTTATCCTATTTCGCTCGTTCCTATTGATACCACAAGCTTGTGGGAATCCAATGTTTACAGAGAACTAATACTTGCAATGGTTTATAAAAAGTTGAGAGTCTGTGATGAAAACTGTTTTTTGATTTTAGAATACTAGTAATTGTCCGTGTCTGAAGGTACGGAGTAATAAAAAAAAATTCTTAACCATAAACTTATTTGTATTCACACTAAAAATCAAATTATAAACATAGAAGAGAAATAAATTTAAGCATTGATTGTAATGGAGTGAGTGGTGGGTAGGGATGACCGCGGTGTTGGTGGTAGTCGTGGGTGGTATCGGTGATGGTGGTGGGTGGGTGACGATAGTGATAGTGGTACCTGTGGGTGGCGACGATTGGGTGGTGAGTGTGGGTAGCGATGGGTGATAGTGATGGTGGTTGGCAGGGGTAGTGGTGGGGTGACGACAGACGGTTGTGGTGGTGGGTAGTGATGGTGGTGGTAGCTGTAGTGGGGTTGGGTGGTGGGCGATGACGGTGATAGGTGTGGTGATGGGCACAGTGGTGGTGGCAACAGTGGGGCTGGGGTGGTGGTGGTGGTGGTGGTGATGGTGGTAGGTTGGCTACAACGACGGTGACAGTGATGAGGTGGTGGCAGTGGTGATGGTAATAGTGGTGGTGGGGTTGCACTAGCGATAGTGGTGGTGGTGATGATGGTGGTTTCAAACACTATTTTTTTTTTTGAAATACTTATGATAAATTATAAATTTTAGAAAAACTTTTAGAAAGTTGTCTCAAACAGGCCATTAGAGGGTTCATTTTTTTTTATTAAATTTAAGAAGTTAATATCACTTGTCGAATTAATTTTAAAGTAAAATTTAAAACGATCTTAACTTGGAAGAGCGAAAGTCAATTTGTTTATGTTTATAATTTGAATTGCTTTGTCCGTAATTATATAGATCTGATATTCGCATGTAAACAGCTTTGTCTACCAGTGTTTAGAAGAAGAGCTGCAATGGATTTTTACTATAGGAATGATAGCAGTCCAGAGTCAACAAGTCTTTTTACCTTGCCTCTTTTGCTGATTTTAACATAATTACATCAGAATTTGAGTATGTCATAAGACATCTTCCGTTCATAACTGTTGGCAAAAATTTGGTAGTACAGAAAAGAAGATATAGGGGATTACCAGTTGATGTATCACTCAACATGTCCACTATATGTTACAGGTTTCCTAAATATAGGCCTTTGTATGGTTATCCTTGATAGAAATAGGTTGGAATTGTGAGGCTTATTTGCCAGTGTCTCAGTACCATTTGGCACCTCTCTTGTATTCAATAATTGGTAGCTGCTTGGATGGTACGCCGACCTAGCTCATTTAATTTACGTGGGGTTTGCACATTACACACCTACACCGATGGATGTGTATATATCTATATAATAAAAAAAATATAAATTGAATTTTAAAAAATAAATAAAATAATTTTTATTTTTTACGGTTGAAATCTCTTTAAATGTTATTTTAAAATTAATCTGACAGTTAATATTAATATCCTAAATTTAATAGGGAAAATAGGTTTCTAATGGTGTATTTGTGATAATTTTTTAAAAATATTTTTAGAACTTATAATTTCTTATAAGTACGTTAAAAAAAAAATAGTGTTTGAAATTATCCCACCACCACCATTACTACTACAACTGTCACCCCCACTGGCCCATTACTACCACCACCCTCACTGTCTCATCACCATCATTACTATCACTACCACCATCACCGTCGTCCCACACCCCCATCTTTACCATAACCACCATTGTTGCTATTCCACCACCACCACCACACCCATCACTACCACCACCCCAATCGCCCCACCACCACCATCACCATCACCATCACCATCACCATCATTGATGCCACCCTACCACCACCACCACCCACACTCTCGTCGTTGTCACTTCATCAACACCTCTTCCACAACAACCACCACCACCATCCCACCACCTTTGTCGCCACCCTCACCACTGCCTCACCACCACCATCCCCACTACCACTACCACCACCTCCATTTGCATCACCGCTACTACCACTTACCACCATCGCCACTGTTCCACCATAACCTCTACCACTACCAACATTATCACCTTACCACCACCATTATCATTGTCACTCATAGGTGCCACCATCACAACCAGTCGTCGTCTCCCCCCACCATTATTGTCGCCCACCACCACTCGGCCCCACTACAATTGGTGCTTAAATTTCTTTCTCTCTCCTCTATCTTTGTAATTTGATTTTAATTATGAATATAAATATGCTTATTGTTGTCTTTTTTTTATTATTACTTTGTGTCTTTAGACACAGAAAATAACTAGTATGTATAATAAAGAACAATATAATTCAAATATCAAAGATAAACAAAATGACTTTTGTTTTTTGCGGTTGAGATCTCTTTAAATTTTTACATTAAAATTAATCAGGCTGTTAATATTAACACACCAAATTTAATAGGAAAAAAAAGGTTTTAAGGGTGTGTTTGAGATGATTTTTTAGAAGTGCTTTTAAAACTAAAAACTACTCATAAATACTTTCAAAAAAAAACAGTGTTTGGAACCGCCCCACCACCACAGCTCCCACAACATCTACCACCACCTCCACTGCCCCACAACCACCGCTGCCGCTACCACCATTATCGCCACCCCACCACTACCATCACCCACACTGCCCTACCACCACCATCACCACTACAACCACAAATCGCCAATCCACCATCACTACTGTCGCCATCCTACCACCAACTATCACCTTCGTCATCTCATGCTTATATTTATTATCACTACCATAATCATTTCACTACCACCATCTCCCACCATCAACACCTACCACCATCATTGTTGCCTATCACTAGCCACCACCACCCCCTCTTACAACCCACCACCACCTATTGTCACCCATAATCACCAACAACCATTATCACCCATACCTACCACACCAACCACCACCAACCGTCATTGTTCACCACCGCCGCCACCCATTGTCACCCACCATCATCACACCTGCCACCACCACTGCCATTCGCCACACCCATCACACTGTTGCATAAAAACACCCGTTGTCGCTCACCACTACCATTGTCACCACCCACTACCACCATCGTCGTCACCCCACCATTAGCACCACTACCAACCACAATCACTGTCGCTTACCACCACCCACACCCACCATCGACATCACCCCATGGTTGTCACTACCACCATTGTCACTCAAAACCCAACACCACCATCACCGTTGCCACCCACAACGGCCACCACCACCACGGTAGTCGCCAACCACCACAATCATTACAGTCTCCCACCACCACCACTATCGCCCACCACCAATACCATTGCTCACCCCCGACTATAACCAGTGTTTAAATTCATTTCTCTCTTCTTTATGTTTGTGATTTAATTTTGGTATAATCATTTTTTTATTACTCCGTGCCTTCAGGCACGAGCAATAACTAGTGAGTATATATATATATAAAGTAAGATCAATCAAAAGATTCTAAATTACATGATAAAGTAAGAACCTGTAAAAATAAATTGTTCAAAAACTTTGTAGTATTATTCCTAATGCTTTTTGAAATAGAAAAAAATCATATAGTTTGTTTACCTAATGAGAAAGGTTTTGCTGAGGAATATATTCTTACAAAGGTAAGATTAACTCAAATGAATAAAGAATATTTAAAACTCTATAAAAAATAAATTCAATCTTTATCAAAAAAATCATTAATAAGGATTTACTATTGCTTTCAAAATTTGTTAAACTAAGTGAGATAGTTGAAAGGAGAATGGAAGTGATGGTTTGAAATTCACCAGTATTTCATTTTTTACAGAATTGTTCAAGAACACCTATAAGTGTTGTTTTAAAAAAGAGGAAAATTTTTAATTTCTTAATTCTTTGTATTTAGATTAGTTAAATTTTATAGCTATTAGTTGTCTATCAAGTACGAAGCTCACCATATGAAGACTCATCATACTTAAATCATTTCTGATGGGGTAGGTGCACATTGTGCAATGTTAAGAGTTTTGTTTCCTTTGTAGTATAGGACTGTCAAAATGTTACACAACACAATTAACCTACACAAATCAACACAAAGCTAAGTAGAATTATGTGAGATTTTAATAGGTGTGGATGGACCCATTAGACCATTTAATAAACGGGTCGTATTCAGGGTGAGATATGTCAAACCTGTTAGACAAGTCGTATTGGCTAATTTCGTGAAGTCTTTGTAAATCTTAAACTATTTCATTGCCATGATGTTACAATGATGAAAATTTGAAAGTGTCAAATGGAAGGGGGGAGATCATGCTTCAAGCTACATCAACTGAACTCTTCATATGCACCTTCATGCTTAGGACAAAGGTAATGACCTTAGATACTTAAGATGATACCTTGATTTAATTTATCAAACTTAGGAAAATTAGTGTAAAAATAGAATCAATAATAGATCTGTGTATGACTTCTAGTTGTTCTTTAAAGAATTTTTTTCTAAATCTCTTTTATATTTTAAAAATATAGATTGAGCCATTAGCGGAGCCCTTTTGAGCAACACCTTTTAGTATTGAAGAATATAAATTTTTTGCTTGGTTTTAGGTTTAAAAAATAGTAGGAACTGCCTAATGTTCATTAGCCTGTACTAGAATGGTCTCTAGAAGACTTAGGGAAAAAGTAGGCCAACACTAATGGAGGAGTAGCAAGGATCGCCCTTTGGGTCGCTCGAGCGGTCTTGCTCTCCTAGGTCAGTTTGAAATTCTTTTTCATTTTAGTGATCACTGCCCATAGACCGCCCTTCCACTGCTTGAGCAGTCGTTCGTAAATTTGTGTTTTCTTGGTCCCTAAGATTAACTATTCTGAGCTTATTGAAGAAAAGAATGGTCTAAAGATGGTATTGATTGAGGTATGAGACTCAAGTACTTGTAAATTGAACTAGGGATAGTGAATTGGGTTTTGGTGAACCCTAAGTGATCTTTCGTGATTTTTTATAAGGAGAATTTTAGCGACAACAAATCACTTGTATAATTTATTGCCTTTTGTATTCCCTTGTGATTTGATGTTCACACGAGCACTATGTTTTTGATTTAATACTTGATTGAATACTTGATTGAATACTCATAGTTTCTTGGTTGGGATCCCTGTGAGAGATTGAGTGTTGAGTGATTAGTTGATAAAATCAATACACTAACTTCAAGGGCTCATTAAGGTTTAAAAGGGGTTCTTGTAAACCTTTGTGCATTTATAATTATATATATATAGTCCTATGTGTTGCATGTATAAATGATGAGTTAGGAATAAGTTATACAGGTTGTATTAGATGATATTAGGCTACCTTTCAGTTTGATATTAGATTGATTTGAAATTTTGATAGTAGAAACTAGATCTCAAGACCTACTTCCACAAAGATTTGGTGAATTGACTTCTAACTAGGCCCAAATTGCATTGGAAATTCATACAACAAATGGAGTTACGTTCGAACACAAGCTACGTTTGAACGAAGCAAAGTTACAGTACATTGTTGTCTGAAAAAAATTGAGATACTGGGAGCAAGGCACATTCGAACACATGTGACATTTAAACGTAAGTGGGATTTCTACAGCGATCAGACCTGCATCAACTGTTCAGGTTCTGACTTTATAAATA
>CAUOFW020005141.1:0-28326 GCA_963454935.2 Ilex paraguariensis | reverse complement strand
CTATATCTGATTCGTGTTATTTGCAGGACCTGAGTACCAGGAGGATTATTATCAAGGGACATGAGAAAGATGGACTGTATTATCTTGGCAATCCATCTCCAATTTCACCAATTCCTTCACCTGCACCTGCTTTGTCTTTTTCTGTTCCTAGCTTGCATGCTAGTATTTTACCTAGTAGTTGTCGTTATGATTTTTCGTCACAAACTGTTCAATTGTGGCATGACCGTTTTGGACATACAAATTTAAATATTTATGTATGTTGTTTCCTGCTTTGAGTAATGCTTGTGTTGGTGGTAAACTTGATTGCGTTATATGTTCCCTATCGAAACATGTTAGGGCCAATTATTTCCTCGCATGCACCAGTCACCCAAGCCATTTGACCTAATACACTCTGATATTTGGGGACCCTCTCCCGTTACTGCTCTGTCAGGTGTCAAATATTATGTGACATTTATAGATGATCATACCCGTTGTACTTGGGTCTACCTTTTGCATAGGAAATCTGATGTACTCCCTATAATCACTCAGTTTTTACAGATGATTAAGACACAATTCGATGTCATTGTTCGTGCTCTTCGTTCGGATAATGCCAAAGAATATGTGTCTGATGCTTTAGTGTCTCACCTTTCTTCTCAGGGTATTCTTCAGCAACTCACTTGTCCATATACTCCTGAGCAAAATGGTATTGCTGAAAGGAAAAATAGGAGTTTGATAGGGATGGTACGTTGTCTGCTTAGAGGCATGAGGGTACCAAAATCTTATTGGCATTTTGCTGTTTTGACTTCTACCTTTTTGTGCAATCGTACGCCGAGTCGTGTTCTTCAGCATAAGGCTCCCTTACAGGTCTTATATCCTGAGCGGACACTTTTTTCGGTCCCCCCTCGTGTTTTTGGATGCACATGTTTTGTTTAGGATCGGTCTCCTACTCGTCATAAACTTGATGATAAAGCGATTCGTTGTATCTTTGTGGGCTATTGTCATCAATCTAAGGGGTATCGATGTTATGATCCTATTAGGCGTCATATGTATCACAGTCTAGATGTTACCTTTCTTGAGCATATTCCTTATTTTCCTTTCAGTCTTTTGTCTGCCCCTCCAGTTGATGATACTCCCTTTGATTTTCCATTACCACAAGAGTCAGAGTCATTGATCACTATCCCTACAGGGTCATCCATTTTTCCTCCAAAGGAGTCACTCATCCCTGTCAGTACAGAGTTACCAGTCTCTCTTCCTTTGCAGGTGTATGTTCGTCGTCCTCGCTCTCATCACCCTGCTGATATCCCCTCTACCTCAGGCGATGCAGGTAATACTTCTCAGTTTGTTGAGCATATTGATGCACCTGTTGTTAGTACTGATGAGATTGCAGGTGCTGAGCCAGTTACTTTACCTGATAAGACATTATCAGTAGAGGATGGTGATTTAGGGCGTCGTTATCCAAGGCGTGATCGCCGTCCAGTTGATCGATATGGTTGGACCGCCAAGATTTTATATCCGATCTCTGCTTATGTTTCTTATGGTGATCTGTCTCCCACATTTCGAGCTTATACTATGGCCTTATCAGATACGCCGGTTCCTCGCTCTATTTCGGAAACTATGCGGGAGCCCCAGTGGGTTCTTGTCATGCAGACAGAGATGGACGCTCTTCAGCGTAATCATACATGGGATCTTGTCTCCTTACCTTCAGGGGTGAAGCCTGTTGGCTGTCGCTGGGTTTACACCCTAAAGTTTCTTGCGTATGGTACTATTGATCGTTACAAGGCTAGACTTGTGGCGAAGGGCTTTACTCAGGTACCAGGTCGTGATTTTGGCGCTACATTTGTCCCCGTGGCAAAATTGACTACTGTTGGGTTGATTATTTCTCTGGCTGCGGAGTACACTTGGCCTCTTCATCAATTAGATGTGAAGAATGCGTTTCTTCACGGTGATCTGGACGAGATTATTTATATGGATACACCACCGGGCTTTCGTGGTGAGGGGGAGTATGCTGGAAAGGTATGTCGACTGCATAAGTCTCTTTATGGACTGAAACAGTCGCCACGAGCCTGGTTCTCTCGCTTCAGTGATGTAGTCGTACGATTGGGGTTCACCAGGTGTCATTCTGATCATACCTGCTTTATTCGACGGAATACTTCTGGACAGTGTGTCGTCCTTCTGGTATATGTTGATGATATTATTATTACTGGTGATGATGTTTCTGGGACTGCGCAGGTCAAGATAGACCTTGGGAAGGTCTTCGATGTGAAGGACTTTGGATTTATGTGATACTTTCTTGGGATTGAGGTTGCCCGTAGAAGCAGAGGTATTGTTCTTTCTCAGAGAAAGTATGTTTTGGATCTTCTTTCAGACACTGGGATGTTGGGGTGCAAACCGGCATCATCACCCATGATTCTAAACCTGAAGCTTACTATTGAAGGTGAGGAGTTGAAAGATCCGACAGTTTATCAAAGATTGGTAGGTAGACTTATCTACTTAGCCAATACTAGGCCGGACATTTCATTCGCAGTCAGCCGAGTTAGTCAGTTCATGCATAGGCCATGTCAGCCTCATCTTGATGCAGTTTATCATATTCTTCGGTACCTCAAGTCTTGTCCTGGACTTGGGTTGTTTTATGCATCAGGATCTCAGACCGGTTCTCTAGCCTGTTATTCAGATTCAGATTATGGGGGAGCATGTGATGGTCGATCTACTACGGGTTTCTGTGCTTTTCGAGGGACTCATCTTATCTCTTGGAAGAGCAAGAAGCAGGCAGTTGTTTCCCCTCGTCCGCAGAGGCAGAGTATCGGCATTGGCACTTGGCACTTGGCACGTGTGAGATTATCTGGCTACGATCGATTCTTGACGAGTTGGGTTTTTCAGTGACCTCTCCATCCACATTATATTGTGATAATCAATCTGCTATTCAGCTCGCTTCTGACTCTGTACTACATGAGAGAACGAAGCATATAGAGATCGATGTTCACTTTCTTCGGGAGAAGGTCAACAGTGGTCTTGTTACTCCATCGTTTGTGGGGACCAGTGATCAAGTTGCGGATGTTTTTACCAAACCTGTCACTCTGTCTATTCTTCGGGACTCCGTTGTCAAGCTTGGCTTAGTTGACATTTTTGCGCCTAGCTTGAGGGGGAGTGTTGGAGTATAGATAGTCTAGTTTATTAGGATTTCTTTTCCCTTTTTTACCCTTACTATGATTTTTATATTTTGCCTAAACTACAAGGATGTTTAAGTCACTCTGTATTATTTTTGGATATATATACGGGGCTCTACTCTTAATTTGAGTATCCCTTTTGACTCACATATATTTCTCTACTAAACTAGAATTCTGATTGCAGTTGCAGCAGCCCTTTCTATAGGATTGCTTCTTATTATTGTTTTTGGCTATGTCTTGTGGTTCAAAAGATTGAGAAGGCAAGGCACGCCCCACCCCACCCCCACCCTCCTCTCTCTCTCTCTCTCTCTCTCTCTCTCTTGGACAACCAAAAGTTATAAGCACACTAAAAAGATGCTTCATGCATGGTTCTGCTTTACTGATGACTCATTATCCATACAGAAAGGACCTTTGGAAATATAGTTGGGCTTTCTACAAGGTTTATGACAGATGGAGTTGGGCACAATGACACAGAGCTATTGTCATTCAATTTAAAGAATGTATTAGCAGCTACAGACAACTTTTCTGAAGCAAAGAAGCTTGGAGAGGGAGGGTTTGGTCCTGTTTATAAGGTAAACGTTTCAATTTGACTGTAAAATGAGTTTCAATTTGATTGGGTTTTAGATGCCCACAAATCATCTTTCTTCCAGGGGTTTTTGCCTGAAATTCACGAAGTAGCCATTAAGAGGCTCTCGAAGAGATCATTACAAGTACTTGAGGAGTTCATGAATGAGTTGAAACTTATTGCCAGACTTCAACAAACAAATCTTGTCAAGCTCTTGGGGTGATGCGTTGAAGGGGAGGAAAAGATATTAATCTACGAGGACATGCCCAATCAAAGCCGGGACAAATTATTTGGTACTTGTTTATTTCCTCAAAACATTCTTAAAACTATTATTTTGAGGTATTCATAGTACATTTCCCTGAAGTGTGAAGGTTCTGCTTTCCAATTCCTGATTGTCCACTGAATATTTGTTCTCTATCAGGTGCTTCTGAGCAAACAAATCTGGATTGAAATAAACGCTTCCAGATTATAGAAGGAATTGCTCAAGGACTTCTTTATCTTCACAAGTATTCTAGGTTGAAAGTCATTCACAGGGACTTGAAAGCAAGTAATATTCTACTGGATGAAGCAATGACCCCCAAAATTTCAGACTTTAGAATGACACCGATTTTTGGGCTAAATCAAACCAATGCTGATACCAACCGAGTGGTTGGTACATAGTAAGTAATAAGTACATAAATTATCACAAGATAAGCTTATGTTACTACTGCTGCTGCTATAACATCAATTATTGTTACTTGGTGGTGTAGTGGCTACATGCCGCCTGAATATGCATTGTATGGGCAATTTTCTGATAAATCTGATGTATTCAGCTTCGGGGTCTTATTGTTAGAGATTTAAGCGGTATAAAGAACACATATTTCCATCGCACTGAACTCTCTCTGACCCTTTTAGGATGGGTTAGCATCCTTAATGTTTTTCAGTCATGTTGATTAATTTGTATATACAGAATTATGAGTTATAAACTTTTGGTTTAATCCTTTCTTAGGCATGGGAAAATTGGAAAGAAGGGAGTTGTTCTGAGGTAATCGATCCATCGATCAGGAGTACCTGCCAACTTCAGGAGGCTGTGAAGTGCATCAATGTGGGGCTTCTTTGTGTTCAGGAACTTTCAACCGATCGACCAACAATGTCTGGTGTAGTTCTCAGGCTGAGCAATGAAGTTTCATCAATTCCTTCACCCAAAGAACCTGCTTTTTCCACTCACAGGAGTGTCACTACTACTACTACTTCTTCACAGGCTGTCGGTAGCTGTTCCAACAATGATATGACAATTAGCACGCCAAGGCCTCGATGATGGAATTCGTTAGTTTCAAAGTCTGTAAGCCTGTGAAGAAGCATTGGGGAGTATTAGAAAGAGATATCCTCGTTGAGCAATATTTTCATTTTTATTTTGAATATATTAAATTGACGGCACCTGCAATTGTTAGAAAATAGAGCATCAGTGTAATTGAATCTCTTATTCAATTTTTTTTTTTTGTTTATTTTATGTTTTTCTTTTAATTATGTTTCTTTTTCCTGGTTTACTAATCTTCATCTCCCCCCCCCCCCCAAAAAAAAAAAAAAACCCACCATCGAAAAGGATTAAAAAATAAGACTATTATAAAGGGCTATTTATGCAGAACTGCGGTCGATCTCAAAAAGTAGGACCAAAGACTACAGCCATCTTAATTTGAACCATGGGGAGTGCTATGAGTGATGCTTGAAAGGGTCAAGACCATTTACAAGGGTGGAATCCATCAAGGTGTTACTGTGTGGGTAGGGCTAATAATCGAGCTCATAAAAAATTATTCAAGTTTAATTCGTCTTAAAAATGAGTCAAATTCGAGTTTAGCCTTTTAAGCTCTTGTTTCTAAACAAATTTAAAAAATTGTTTCAACTTAGCTCGTTTAAAACACGAACCGACCCCAATAAGCTCGGCTCGGTTACCTGAGACTTCTATCATATCAGCCTCACATTTTCATTCAACCAGGATCCGAATTATCTTGAAGAGGTGGATTTGGAAGATAATGCATAACTAGATCTTTCTTTCTACAAACAGAAACAAAGGAAAAAAAAATTGGGTATGTAATTATTATCAGCGTATATTAAACTGAATAGCTAAATGTGCCTGCCTAATTGTCAAAACTTGGCCAGTAAAACTGTTTTAGCCTGGATAAAGAAGAACATAAATCAAGAACACCATTATCGACCTTCTCCAAGAGAAAATGTCAACTCATTATGGGACTGTGCTTCTTGTTTACTTGAGGAAGAAGAAGGTGTGCTGGAAAGGCGTTTTCTTGCTACAAAAGCCGGTTGTTTAGGGTTCAGAAGAGTTGCAGTTTCACCGCCGAGCATTAACACTACATTTGTCATGGTGGGACGATCACTGGGATCTTCTTGCACACACAAGAGCCCAACATTTATGCACTTCAAAACTTCACTTCTACTGCATGATTCCAGGAGTGTCTGGTCCACCAAGTCCATTGCCCTCTCTTCCTTCCACAATCTCCAAGCCTGGGACAACCATCATAGTAATTAGAGATGTCAATCAAGTCAGGTCGTCATGTTCACTAAGTGTCATTTCGAATCGTGTCATTTCAAGTTTGTGTAATGTAAAAATTGTTCAATTTTTAAGCAAATTATACAACACAAGATTAAGTGAAAAAAAGAAATTGTGTTAGTAATACCAACTAAATGGATTATTCAAGTCTAAAAATAACCAAACTTATGTAGTATGGGTGTGCCATATTCGGATTCATGTCGTATTGTGTTTGTGGTAATGTGCAAAATTGAAATTAATAACCATACATGAAATTATGAAAAAAAAAACTAAAGGGTTTTCAGGTTGAAGAAATTTTCAATACTTACATAGCCTAGAAGATTCGTGGCTTCTTTAGAATTATAAAATCCTGTGTTCCTTTTCCCACTAATAATCTCGAGGACAACAACTCCAAAACTGAAGACATCTGATTTAATTGAGAACAATCCATCTAATGCATACTCTGGAGACATATAGCCACTGCATTGCACCATATCTCAGGGAAGAGAAATTAGAATATCAGAATATATAGGGGTGCAAATGAACATAGCTAAGTTGAGCTTTTGTTGTTCGGGATCGGCTCATTCATTCATGAAGAGTGTTTGGAGCCGGTTTGGAATTGTGATGAATTCTAAACATCTTCAAGCTTAGTTCGATAATTTTGTGTCTAAACTCAAGCTCAACTCATCCGATTTCACAACTAAGCTCAAGCTTAAATTCAAGTTTAGACTCATGTTCAAAATCAAACTTGGCTCATCTATCCATTTAAAAATTATCATGTATAATATATATACATAAGGCTACATATATGATACATAAAATTATAATATATATGTGCATATAAATGTATGTTTATGAGCCTAACAAGTCAAACAGTAATAATCAGGCTTAACTAGTTCCTTAAACAAGTTTCAAAATTGAGATTGAGGTTGGTTCTTTTAATAAATGAACAAACTTAAAAAGTGTTTATCGAGCCGATCCCAAGTTGTTTTTAAACAAATCAGTTCATTTGTACCCCTAAATATTAGTCACAACTGGCCTTTTATCCATAAAGGGGCAAAGTCTGTGTGATGAATGATAAAACAGGGCAATCTTGCTTCTACAGTAATGCCAAAGCTCTTGTACTTACTAGGTTCCAACGACTCTGTTGGTATTTGCTTCTGTTTCTTTACCTCCAACTATTCTTGCCAAGCCAAAGTCGGAAATTTTGGGATTCATCTCCTCATCTAACAAAATGTTGCTTGTTTTCAAATCTCTATGAACAATCCTCAACCTGGAATCTTGGTGAAGATAAAGAAGCCCTCGAGCGATACCCAAAATGATGTCGAAGCGTTTCTCCCAACCCAATAACATGCCAAGTGTTTGATCTTGCAATGACAGTCATTGTGAAACACAATTTCAGTGACCTTGTTTAGTCTCTGCTTATCAACAGTAGTGTTTGTAAGCATAAAAAGTTGGTAACTTAGGCACATAAACTGACCAAATATAAAGGCATCTAAGCTTCTGTTTCGCATATATTCGTAGAGTAGAATCTTTTCCTCTGCCTTGATACAATAGCCCAATAGTCTGACTAAATTTCTGTGTTGAAGTTTAGCAATCAAGACAACCTCATTCTTGAATTCCTCCAATCCCTGACCTGAATAGATTGACAACCTCTTTACAGCTACTTCTTGTCCTCCAGGAAGCATGCCCTGTTAGATGCCCTGTTAAATATATAAATATATATTTTACATCCCTCTCTAACACCCTAAATTTTTAGAATAGTTGATGGTTTAATGTGGTATCTGAGTTCAAAATGAGATTTTGAGTTCAAATCACTTTAACCCCCCTCCCTTACTCCACAAATCAAAACAAAAACCAATCATGTACCCAAGAGGGGCCACACGTGAAGGAAATATTATATAGACATGTCACATGTATGTTGCACTTCTCTCTAACGTTTAAATTTTTATGAGTTGCTAACCAACTATATAAAGAACATAGCAGTTGAAAATGAACAATGATGTGGATGAAATGATGATTACCTTGTAAACGGGCCCAAATCCTCCTTGTCCCAGTTTATTTTCATCGGAGAAGTTATTTGTAGCTGCTAGTATGATTTCCATATCAAAAAAAGGTACATCAATGGCTTCCTTGTCATCATCTTTAAAATGGCTTGTACCTATCAATTCTCTGACTTGTCGTTCGCTGTCATGTAAGTGCGTTAAAGGATTCCCACGCATGCCTTCTCTGGTTTCTGAGGTATGTAAAAAAATATTCATTTTGAATTGACTCGGAAGAACAACACACACACACACATATTTATATATATATCTATGTATGTGTGTGTGTGTGTGTGTGTGTGTATATATATGCATAGTAAACATCTGCTAGTTAGTTACCTCTTCTTTTGGCTGCCGTTTTTCGTCGATAAACAACATAGCTAAAGCTGCATAATAGAAGGATCAGGAAAATCAGAGTTGTAGATATAATCACGGTTTTCAGAGGGACTGTCTCGCTATTCTGAGGCACTTTTGATTGGTTATTAGGGTTTCCGCCTCCTGAAAATAAAGCACGAAACGTTTGTAATTAATTACTCAACTCTACTCAACAACGTCGAAGCTGGAAAACTCTCCGCAGAACAGGATTGTGGTTCAACGTCGGCATTTGCATGTGCCTGCAACTTAAACTTAATTGAATTGTTTGCATAGATGATAGAGATCACCGAAGTGTTAGTATGACACAGTCATAAAACATACGTAGCAGCCAAATTCAGCATGTAATAAATTTTGAGGTTAATAGTATTTTTAGATCCTCTAAAGTATGTTTGGTTAGTTTTGGTCATAATTATATAAATTTTGTCAATTTAATCTCTAAAGTTTTAATTCGTGTCACTTTACTCCCTAATCAGACAATTCGTTAAATTTTTTGATAGAAGTGTCAACATGTCATTCTTTTAGACGATATCAAGTGTCCAATACGTGATCATTTTTATTAAAAATTTAACGGTCTTTCTATATAGGGGATCATTTAAATACAAATTAAATATTTTTGCGGCCAAATTAATAAAATTAATACTTTAGTGACCAAAGTAATAAAATATGCATACTTTAGAAATTAAAAATATTATTAACCCTAAATTTTTGGGACACATCCGTGTTGTTAGTTAATCTTTCTTAAACAAGATTTTATTTTAATCATGTCAGAAAATTGTAGCCTCCAAAAGTTTTTTCTTTCGATCAACCAAATCCTCCCTGGCAATACTACAAGGTCGGGCTGATGCAAAATGAAGGCTTAGGTCACTATTTTTGACGAGATCGTATTATTTCTTAATACAATATTATAGATAATATAATATACTTATTCAAATATTACAACATATTTTTACATAAACAATTTTTTATTATCAGAGTTGCAAAAATATTAATTAAAGTTTTAGTTCTAAAACAAATAATCTGATAGTAGATCAAGAAATGAAAAAAATATATATATATTTATTTTCTTCTTGCAATACCAGCAGAATGGATTAATGAATTATTGGTGAGTAACAACAACATTACCTACTTATTTTTCATGATAATGAGTTGTATAATCTTGGTGTTTGAGTCATGTCAAGTTTGTTTCGTCTTCATGTTAATGGGTAAAATGGGCATCCAATATGCAATGACCCTCTTTTTATATTTTATATGCATCCCTTATTTTCACAAATTACCATTGACATTGTTAAAAAAATTCCGATGCCTATACCCCAATTATTTTCAATACTTTTTAGCCTAGCTTTATGATTATGCAACTCTTCTAACTTCATTATTCAGCAAAGAAAAAAGAAAAACAAAAAAGCCAAAATATCTCTCCCTCCACCTATTATAAATTTATCCTCAATGACCCCCAAATCCACAAAAGAAAAAAGAAAAAAAGTGCCAATGTCTTTAGTCGTAAGAAAGATTTTGGTCAAAAGTAAGACGATTTCTATTAACCGAAAATACCTATCTCGAAAGCTGCCACACGGATCGAAAGGTTATAGTCGGGGTATCCCTCCTGAAGATTGATGAGATCCGTGTTCCAAATCCAGCATCCATGTGTACTGTTATCACTTACCCTTCCTGTATCATTGCCTCCATTATATAAATAAGCCTGGCAATGGCAATTGTCAAGACACTCCTTTCTGCAAGCCTCATCACTATCGGCCGCGTCGTACGACTGCGAGTCCGGTTTCCCCACCTTCATCAGCATCAAGTTGTGAAAAATATCACTCCCCTCCTTGTTGCATGTTGGTGATTTCCGAGTACACCCACTTTCAAAATCTCCCGTAACCCAGTTTTCCGGTGAAACAGGCTCACACCCTGCCACACAGCTGCACACTGTACTATTCTGGCTGTTGCAGCTACCAAATTTGCCACAAAAATTATATACACTACAATTGTCGCGAGGCTCTGACCATATCAACGACCACAAGTTGTTACCGTTACTCCAATTAAAATATTGTATCTCGCCAGAGGAGTTCATCAACAGCCTCGTATTATTGTAAGAGCGTTCAGTAACTATAAGATTTTTGTACCTTTTTGACTTCGTACTAAAATTTGAGAGCAAGTAAGCCACTCCTGAGGGCAATTCGTTGGGGCTGTCGAATCCACCTGAATCTCCACTTTTCCAGTATGTCGTCGTTCTTTGCCGGGTGAGGTAAATAGGTCCGTTGCTGAGTTCTTCATCTAGTTCGAACGTAAAGTTTCCCCTTCCTGGGTCTTTTGCACTTTTCCATGAGGTCAATTTTTTTTTGTCATCCATCTTCATTCCGGGGAGAAAAGTGTCTGTTGGGTGATCAAAGCTTTGCCATAAAACACTTCCTGATTGATTATCAATTAAAACCAAGTTTCCAGAATCAAACAGCTTCACTGTCCTGTTAGAAGCAGAAGAGCTTTCGAGATCAGTGGAAAAGTAAGTTTTATTTCTATCGAGTACCTTGAGGTTGCCATCATCAGCAATGCCAAAAACTCCAAAGGAATCGGAGAGAGATTCATTTCGGTTGGCCACCCATACAACTGTTTTTGGATCTCTGTAGTACCATATCCCGACGAATCTCTCTTTGTTATGGACTCCTTCTGGAGTGAAGAAACCCAATCGAAATCGTTCTCCAGCTGATACTAGCGTTTCATTGTCGTCTCTGATCTCATTGTCAATTGTTATTGTCTCTCTTCCTTCACAAAGTTGAAGTAAGAGAGACCCAATTATGTGCACAACAAGAAGAAACAAAAGAAGATGATAGTTGATAGTATGTGAGTTGCAGATCATTGGATTGAAACTCTTGGAGATTTTTGAGTCATCGGATGTTCTTCGTTAAGAAGAGTGGTAGCTCAAAAGTTGACTGGTGAGCTGACTAGCGATTGTGTGGTGTTGGTTGATTAGTAGCATGTGGTGTCCCAGTGGTACACCAGGCAAGGAAATTATTGGGGAACTGGTTGCCCCATTATTGCCACTACAAACGACAAGTCCTGTGGAAATTAGTACCGACTTGAACACCTGGAATACATTTTCTTTTTGTATCTCTTTTTAGCAAATTAGTCATCATGTGTTTTGAGGAACACCCTTATTCACAATGGCTTTCACTTGAATTTAATGTCGATGATGTACCTGAGAGATGAGTTGATGAAAATATATTAGACTGGATATCACTACAAATAATCTCTTTGCATACGGTGTGAAAATATGCGTACATTTGACTTTTTGTACTGTACAGCAGTAAAGCATAATGTAATAGATTAATGCTATTAAGATCTAATTTATTGACCTAATTTATTTTGACCTTTGGATTAATTGTAGGGCCTATCAAACATTGGAACTTGGTGTTGATCCAATAATTCTGCTAAAGTCATATCATTATGTCAACAAATTATGTCAAATTTTTAGGTTCAAACAGTATTACTCAATGTAACTCTAATGAAAAGTTTAAGGGAATAACATACACGGGTTGTAAATCAAGACATTTTGAGTTCGAATTTTGATAATTCTTTAGGGTCAGGTCATAAGAAATTTATTTCTCATTAATACCCCTAATATTGGCGTAGATAGCCTGCTATTGATCGGATCAAGAAAAAATTAATCACAATGTACGTAAACTGGTCTAAATACTCCCTCCCCGTTCAACAAAAAAAAAAAGCATAATGTAATGGAATATCTCCTTTATCAGTAAAAATCTATTTGTTTTCAACTTCTCGTCATTTCCAAACAACCTCACAAAGTAAACCCCCACTCCCCCTCCAAAAAAAATAGTAATATCATTAAAATCTAAAAATTTGATCTAATTTTTTTATATAGTGATATAATTTCATTGTAATTATTAGATTAATACCAAATTTTAATATTTTATGGATCCCACCTCCTCCTCCTCCTCTTATGTTCTTTTCTGTTTGGTTACCCAATGGCCGACATATGAAATGTTCTGCATCTCATAAAACCAAGGAAGAAAGAAAAAGATATGTTTAATTTTTAAGGTAATAAAGAAAAAGATATGTTCTGCAACTTGAAACAACTTTAAACATTTCTCGGAGAGGAAGGTCCCAATTCTGCATTTTTGGGATCGTGCATACTTCCTGACATTCATATTAAATAGGGGTATTAGCTGTGTTAGCTTTAATCCGTTAATACAAATCCGACACAAACGATTATAAAATTAACACAATTATTAACTATACATAATTAATAATTTAGACTAATATTTAATACTCGGAACACATTAAATAATTATTTTTTATAGGTCTTGACACGAATTAAACATGTGGGTCACACAAACACAATACAATTGACACACCTAATATTAAAGCTCTCATATTGTTTAATTTTTCTATTTTTTTGTTTTTTAAGTCCTTGGAATTTTATTTATAACAAATTTTGACAAACTGAAAAAAAAAAAAAATCTATGCCTGTTTCACTAATAAAGAAAATTAAATAAATATGCAAAGACGTGATTCTTCTACTCTGAACTTAAAAATATTTGACATTTTTACGAAAAGTACAAGATATATACTTCTTATTGTAGTCGGTTGTCCAAAATAAGACCACGTTGAGTCTTGATTTCTCTTTCCCCACCCCTGAGGCCTAGTTGGAATGACAGGAATTTAAAACCTCGAATGAAATTTAATTACCAATGATAAGATTTCTAGCAATACAAATATACAATTCTAGATGTTATTTTATGCAAGTGTTTGACTATAGTGTATACTTTTATTGTGAATAAGACTTGTATCCCTCGTCACTTTATAAAGACCCTCCAATGTTCTTTTATAGGCTTAGGATACCCAAAAAACATTTGGCATGGCATATCAAAGAGTGATTTATAATATTTTCAATTGATTCATTTGAGACTATTGATCATAAAAATAATAAAATAAGATAAGATAAGATAATAAGATAGTTATACACACGTGACATTTTCATTGAATAAAAAAAGGTTATATATGATTTTGCAAAATAATGTTTCGATACCATAATAGGACCTATGTTAGGTATGGGGCACATTACAAGTGATCTTTCAACGCTACCTCTCAATGTTATGTGGCATACATTTTGAACAATGTTATAGGAATTTAATTTAAGACTTAATTTGAGATTTAATTAATTATAATCATTAAATTAATTATAAATTTTAATGTTAATCGTGATCAAATGTCATTTTAAATGCAACAACTATAAATGGTCAAGTCGTGTATGTATATATATATATTATATACATCACATATTGTAGGTTCATACATTTAGACTAGGAGCACCACTAGGCCATCATCCTAATCGAAAAAAAAAAGACAGTTAATGCGTTGTTGGATGATTTTTTAATATTTTTATAAAAAAATATAATTTTGTCAACTTTTTATTATTTTCTTATAATCAAAAAGATCTAAATAAAATTACCAAACAATCCTTAAACAACAATGAACCTTATCGGTGTGGCAAAAATAAGCGTTCAAAGTTTTGATTGTTGCAAAATCCATGTCTTTTTTTCTTGGTTATAAAGTGATAAATTGATATAGAGGGTAAAGTATCGAAAATCGTATAAATAGTACTTGTAAATACTATATAGATTTTGGATTCATAAACGGGCAAATCTAGAAAATCTTTTTTGGGTGGACACTTCAATAGTTTTAATATTTTTTCTCTCATTCGATAAAAATAAGATAGTACATTAATATTTTTTAAAAAAATTATTTGACACTTAATATTAATTGAACACAAAGGGTTTTTTGACCCATCGTAGTGTTCTCGCCAAAAATAGTCGTCTAATGTAATGGTTTATTCTCCTCTCATTCTCTCTCAATAGATTGCTCATTTTAGTTTCCTGAGAATGATCTTATCAAACAAACATATTTAACTGTAGTTTTTTAACTCCAAATGATTGTATATCTTTAATTTGTAAAGTTAATTTTCGAGAAAATTTTAACCACCATCCCCTCTAATGTATCATATCTTTAAGTATATTATCTCTATTTTTTAAATTTTTACTGACACAATTGTAAAATTAAAAAAGTCAAGTAGAATATAAATTTACTAAATTGCCCATAATATATTTGAGAACAAATTTCATCCACACCCCCTCTAGATAAGTATATCTGTAATTAGACTCCCTCTATTTTCTAAATTTTTTTACGTATTAAAATTCGATTAGAACTAATTAAAATTTATTTTTTACATATTAAAATTTGAGCCGATTAAAAATTATTTTCTTTTTACATATTAAATGTATTTTTTAATTAAAATTTATTTTTT
Organism: Ilex paraguariensis; assembly: GCA_963454935.2. NCBI lineage: Eukaryota > Viridiplantae > Streptophyta > Magnoliopsida > Aquifoliales > Aquifoliaceae > Ilex > Ilex paraguariensis. The sequence continues at coordinate 13,364 of CAUOFW020005141.1, read as the reverse complement.
CGAAAAACTTGTTGATTTACTTCATTTGATGGTTCTAAAAGAGGTTTAAGTTTAAAGTTTTGGTCGATAGGTATAAGGAATGGGTTTCTTCGTCTGACAAGTTTCGAACAAACAATCTAAATTAACCTCTGTTGGCCATGTGATGAACACGTGAGACATTCTATCAAAAATCGAACAATTGTTAATAGAAGGATTTAATTACTAAAATTTTAGAGTTTAATAACTTAATTTATAAAAAGATTAGTTCAAAGGCAAAATTGCTAAAATTTTAGAGTTTAATAACTTAAGTTGACAACCAATAAGTCTTTGGTCCAGTAGTACTGTTTATCTTATGAAAACTTTGTCTTTCTGAGATAAATAATTCATGCCCTCCCCTCCCCACCCCTCCCCTCCCCAAAAAATTAAAAAAATAAATAACTTAGGCCTCATTTGAAAACGTTTACGATTTTAATTTTTTAAATAATAAAAAACATAATTAATTTTAGATTTTTGTCAACAAAAAATGAAAATAAAAAACGTGTTTGGTTACTTTTATAATTGTAAAAAAATTTGAAAACAAAAATGAAAGTCTCATTTGGTTGTAACACTTATTTATATATATATATATATATATATATATATATATATATATATATATATTGTGACTAGCTTGTATACAATTTATTTTTTTTAATAAAAGGGAGAACTTTATTCCATCAAACAATGGATTACAAGAAGCAAATGAATTCAAAAACCAGTCTTCAAACTATCCATCACAATCCAACAACCAGTCTTCAAAGTGCAGAAAAAACAGCCCATGGCCTTCAGAAAGCACTCATCGTCATCTCAACTCCTTTACCCAGTACTGGACCAGCTCAGAATGTAATACAGTGTTTAAAAAAAAAATCAAAACCCAGCAAAACCCAGATCGCAAAAAATCATCGGCAAAAATTTCAACCATATAGCACAAAAGCAATAAATGAGCAAGCTCTATGATTTTAAAAAAAAAAATCACAAAACCCAAAAGATCACCCAAATCAGTGTTTAAAAAAAAAAATCAGAACCCAGCAAAACTCAGATCGCAAAAAATCAACAACAAAAATTTCAACAATACAACACAAAAGTGGAACCCAGATCGCAGATCAGTGTTTTTTTAAATAAAAAAAAAGTCGCCGATGGCAGATCGCATTTCAAATCAGTGTTTTAAAAAAAAAAATCGGAACCCAAATCGCAGATCACAGAATAGATGAGCAAAGTAGCTATTTATCTTGTGGAGAATCGAAAACTCATTGAAGACGAAGACTATGAAGAGGCTGGGGTGAGAGAGTGTCTGGGCTGAGAGATTGAGAGAGAGAGAGAGGAAGAGGAGGAGGAGGGGGAGTCAGGCGATGAATAGGAGCTAGGGTTTGGGATCTCAATTGTTATTTGTAGGGGGGCCAATAAGTTGGGTTTTTTTGATACTAACAAAGTTCGATCCCTCAACCTCATTAATGTTCAACGCGTATTAAACGTTTTTAATTTTTTCAAAAAAGACTTTTTTCCCCTTTTCAAAATCGTCCATGGTTTTGAAAACGTTGACAGCAATAAAAAACGAAAACACTTATGAAACGATTTTTTTTTCCCGATTTTCTCCAAATATCAAAATAAAAACAAAAAACATAAACAATAAACGTTACCAAACCGAACTTTAATTGACACAAAAATTAGTTTAAAGATGTTATTGACACAAGATTCATAATTTAAGGATTATTTGAGTAAGAGTAATGTTATATGGACTTAAAAATTAGACTTAAAAATTAGATTTAATAATTTCAACCATTGAATAGGTAGTGGGTCCTAATAAATACTGAGAGCCACAATGAAATCAATGATTGAAAAAGTGGTACATTACCTCTAAACCAATGTTATTAGAATCGGACCGATCATTGAATCAGGTAGGAGACTGGGTCAATAGTTTACTGATTCAATCGGTGGATCAACTGATCGAACCAGTCATATAATAAAATTATATATATATAATAATTATAAAATATAATAATTTAGCTAATAATAACATTTTGAAGGATAACGGTAAAGAGAGTAAATAGCAGAATGGTGATTGCAGAGGCAGCTCATTGAACTCCAAATCTTGTAAGAGCTTTCGGCTCCCACAAAACATTCTGGGGGAACTGCCCACAAGTTATCCATTAGAAAGAGCCACAATGCTAATCTCAATCAATCTCCTTTGGTTGATAATGTCTTTGAATTTAATAGTCGTAATATTAAAATTCTGACCGATTAAAATTCGATTCAAACTAATTAAAATTTAGAGAGAATTATACGTAGACCCTCTGTAGTTTATTACTTAATTACTTAGACCCTTAATATTTAAAATATTACACATAAACCCCTTAAAATTTGTACACACGTAACACTTAAACCCCTACTATAAATATATCCGTTAATAAATTACAACCAGAACCCCTGAAATTTGTAAACATATACTCTTTAAATTTCTTAAATTTAAAATATTATAGTTAGACTAAAATATTTCAATTAAAAATAAAATATCAAATATTTTATATTTTACGATTAAAATTCATGTTCCATTTATCTTTTAATGAAATAAAATTTTAATTTTTTCTTAAAAAATTGTAATTAGTATATAATTATATTATCTACTGGAATTTAACTTGGTCATTTAGACGATTAAATTAAAATATCAAACTATCTCAATTAAAGTTAAAAGATATTTTGTCCATTATAATTTAACTCCTTATTTAATTTTTTTATTTTTATTCTAATAGATAGTATAATTATATACTAATTATGATTTTTTTTTAAAAAACTAAATTTTGATTTTTGATTTTATTTCAATAAGTGATATAATAGAACATGAATTTTGGATGAAAAATTTATGTTCTATTATGATGACTTAGACCCCTTATTTGATTTTTTAGTTTTATTTCAATAGATAGTATAATTGTATATTAATTACAATTTTTTAAGAAAAAAATTAAATTTTTATTTTTAATTTATTTCAAGAAATTATACGATAGAATAGGAATTTTAGTTGCAAAATTTAAAATATTTAATATTCTATCTTTGATTAGAGTATTTTTTGTCTAAGTATAATATTTTAAATTTAAGGGATCTAAGTATTATATACCTACAAACTTCAAGGGAGTCTAAGTGTAATTTATTAATAGATATATTTATAGTAAGGGTCTAAGTGTTATGCTCATACAAATTTTAAGGGGTCTATGTGTAATATTTCAAATGTCAGGGATCTAAATAATTAAGTAACAAATCTCAGGAGGTCTGGGTGTAATTTTTCTTAAAATTTATTTTTTACGCATTAAAATTAAAGTTGATTAAAAATTATATTTTTTTACTTATTAAAATTTGAATCGATTAAAAATCAATCGGCTCAAATCAAATTTTAATCAACTTGCATTAAATTTTAATCAGGCTAAATTTTAATATATTAAAAAATATAAATTTTAATTGACTCAAATTTTAATATATAAAAAAATTTAAGTTTTAATTGACTCAAATTTTAATAAATCGAATTTTAATTGACACAAATTTTAATAAGTAAAAAAATATAAATTTTAATAAACTCAAAAAAAATTTTAATTGGTGTTAACAACTCGAGTAGAGCTCAAATCGACTCGAATTTTAATAGATAAAAAATAAAATTTAATCTGTTCAAATCGAATTTTAGTCGGTTTAAATTTTAATATGTAGAAAAATAAATTTTAATTAACTTGAATTTTAATACGTAAAAAAATAAATTTTAATTTGCTAGAATTTTATGTAAAAAAATTGTTTGGGGTTTATGTAGGGCCTTTTTTGGTATTTTAGATGAATATTTTTTTGTTAGAAATTGTGGTTTAATGGCAGGGAGTGTTAGTAATGTTTAAATATAAATTTGAAGGGGTGTCAATAATATTTTTGATAGTAGAGGAAGTGTCAAGAGGTGTGGCTGAAATTTTCTCTTAACTTTTTTAACACACTTACAAAATGACTCTTATTTTTTATGCAGTGATCTTAATTTTTATACAATAACAAAACAACCATATAATTTTTTAAAAAATTATTAAATAATCTCAATGTATCCAAAAATTATTAATCATTTAAATATGAGTGTATACGAGTTGAGATGACAATAAAGTAATTAGGTGTGTTTAATTAAATATACTTAATAATATAACTGGTAATGTTAAGAAACAAAAATTGAGGGTGGGCATAGTCCTCAAGTGGTTCCGCCTGGAGAATGATTATAATTATGTGATTTCTTTCTACCTATCAATTCTAAAAATGTAGCTTAATACTATAGGACAGCAAAATATTAGATCAATTCTATTATTCCATCACATACAATAAAAGTTAACGGTCCACCAAATAATTATCCAAACTGTTGAGCTCTAAGACGAGGGTTCTACTAACCAAATAATTATCCAAATAATTATCATTTAATTAGGTCATCAATTATGATTCTATATAATTAAGTGCAATATTTAAAAATTTTAAATAAATAAATAGACTTAAAATAAGAATTCTTTATGTGAAAACGGATCTAATAACTATAATATAGGTCATATATTGAATTAAAAATGATGTGTTCCTCTAATTATATAATAAAGGTGTAATATATTTATATACACGTACATATATATAGGTGTCCAAATATAAGAGTGAGAGCCAATTAACATATGCTCTATTTCAAAAAAAAAAAAAGAAAAACAAAAAAAGAACATATGGCCAAACAAACGGACAAGTGGCCATGCAAAATGAAGGAGATCACCTAAGTGACATTGGAAGCAAAGCTTGGGCTATAAATAGCCAAGCACTTGGCCATTCGACCAAGGCAGCAAGAGAGGGAGAGAAATTTATGAGAATTTAGAATCAAAAATTGATCAGTGATTTTTCTTCAGATCATTATCAAATTTGAATATTTTGTTCAGGGCATTTTGAATTTCAGATATATTGAAGTTATTTGAGGAACGAGATACTATACAATATACTCCTGTCTTTTAAATCTCTTTGCAAAGGGTGTCCTTTCATTATCTGAAATTTTATATTCCTATTGATTATTCTGATTGATACGAAATTCTCTCGATGTCATCGATTGACCTATATGTTGGGTTAAATACTTTGGAATTGATTGGTATATGTACGAAGTGTATTTGGGGGCATAATTGGTAAAATGTAATTATGGCCCTGCGGGATGCGATTGTGATTACAGTCCTGAGAGATATAATGGTTCAATATGAGTATGAATTTTAAATGTTCAAATGTCACCTGACATGTCACATAGAAGACCTGAGTATTTTGATAGAAATTGAGTTATGTGACTTATCGAATTGGATTCTTAATTTTTTTATTTATGATTGTCTATCGAATAATTATTTAGTATTTGATAGTTCAAAAATTTTTTTTCTCGTTGAACATATTTTTTCCTGTCATATTGTATATTTCTCCATCTTTAATATTTTTCAGGATTATCTCAAAGGGAAAGACCAGAGCTTATATTTGAGGAATCGAAGACGGACGAATCTTGATATAATTTTTAATTTTTATTGGTATTTGGAGATCCAAATTGTGATTATAAATTTTTTTGAAGAAATTAGAGCTCTGATCTTGTATTCAGAGATTTATTTATAGTTTATTATCGATCGATTGATTTAATCAAGTAACAGATGAAAAATTGGGGTGTTACATTCTTCGAAAAGCTTGTTGTTCAGTTTCATTTGATGGATATGAAAAAGGTTTATGTTTAGGTTTAAGGTTTTGATTGAGAGGTATAAAAAATCAATTTTTTTCGTCTGATAGATTTTGAACGAGTAATCTAAAGTATCCTTTGTTGACCATATGGTAACCACTTGAGACATTCATCAAAAAATCCAATAATTCCTAACAAGGACGACTCAACACAAATTGGGACTTAAAACGAGAATTTTAAATGTAATTGTATTTAATATTTTAAGAAGATAATAATCTTTTTAATCATTATTAGTGGTTTTGGGATCGAGAAAGATCAAACAATAAATTTGGTACAATTGTAAAATCAAGATCTTATAGATAAATAAATTGAATAAAGTCTTAAAAAAACATCAAGAAAATTAGAAATAAGGACAAAAAACCAAAGTAAGACAATGAGAATATAAAAGAGACAAAGAGTTGGAGAGAAGCGGCAATAGTTGAGGAAAAATATTGAAAAGAATTTGAAAGATATTGCTACTTTTAAAATTAGAAGTCGTAACTTTTAAATTTTTTATAAGACTCAAAGTAAGACAATGAGAATGGAAGAGAGACAGAGAGTAGAAGAGAGGCAGTGACAGTTGAGGGAAAAATAGTGAAAAGAATTTGAAAAAGATTGCTACTTTTAAAACTAGAAATCGTTATTTTAGGAATTTTTAAAAAAAATTATTATATTTTAAGATTTTCTATAAAGTTTTACATTAACTTGTGAAAATATTGTTATATTTTAAGACTTTCTATAAGGTTTTAGATAGATTTATAAAATATATTGGGTCTTTAACTTGGTCCATTTAAAAAGGCACTAGAACATAAAACTAAACTAAAGGCTAAAAATTAAATTTGAGCCCTAAATTTTTGGGGTTATAGGTGACTATTTTATTTTTTTTATTTTATTTTTTTTGGGAGGGGGAAGGGGAGGGGGGAAAAGAGCTTGAACTTTTAACTTTAAAAAGGCAAAGTTTTCACAAGATAAAAAATATCATTAGACCAAAGGTCTGACTATTTTAATGGTCCAATTTAGGGCCCCTATGCAACTATTTTAGTGTTTGGGTCTTGTTGTGTCTGCTCTCATTCAAAGGATTAAAGTGTCTGTACATCTCGCAATAATTATAATCTTTGCTCTGCCTCAGTGTCAAATCTTCATCTATGAAAGTGATTAAGTGACATCGGCAAATTTATTATTAGATGATAAACAAAGATTAAAGTTAACATATGTGTTATTTTATATTTTATACATTTTTTTAATTGGTCAAAAATAATATGTTGACTGCTACAAGATATTTTCATAGTAAAGATGTCCAATATTAAAATATGATGTCATATAATTTTTGTTTTCTTGTAATTTAGACATCTAATATATATTAAATATTGCATGTGTTATTTAATATCTATTCTATCTGTGTGTAACTGTTCAATTGTATAATTCATAAAAATTATAAATATACATAGACCATCATGACTAAATACACATTTTTAGCAAATAGATCTGTACATATGTTTGTCTCTCTCATCCCTTACTTGACCCGTAATTTTTAGAATACAATCTATTGGTTCATTACTATTTTTATTTTCTTCTAATTTGTTTGAATGTTCTTCATAAAAATTGTGATATTACATGATCGACTATCAGTATAAATTCATAATTCCTTGTTATGTTATTATTAAATTATTTTATTATTTTTAAATTTTTTGTATGATCCTTAACTTCTTTATATATACAACGTTCATCTATTATTTTGTTGTATTTTATTTTCTCTGATAACAACTTTATTGAAAATTTATTTTGATATTAATTAGTTTTTATTGGATCATTTATACGAATGAACAATTTAATTAGTTGATATTTTTTCTTTAAATGAGAACAAAATTGAGTTTGAGAGAAATAAAAAAATGTGTTTGATTTATTTTTATTTGTTAAAGAGAGAGAAATGCTTATTATACTTTTTTTTTTTATCAAAATGCTAGTCTTTTTTGGTCCTTAATAAATGTGTATATGTTAGATGAACTATACTTTTGAACCTAAATTTTAAATTTTATTTTGTTGACTTAATCTCTTAACAATTTTTTTGTTAAGCTAAATTATAATAAATTTTAATCTTTGATTTATATGTAATTATTAAATTTTAAAATTTAGGGCCTTTTTTATATGTGGGATTTAAAGCCTATGTTTTTTTAGCTCTACCGTTGAGTGGGCCATGGTTGCTAATAGAAGAGTTTAATTGCTAAAATTTTAGTGTTTAGGGATTCAATTGATAAAAAGATTAGTTCAAGAGATAAATTGCTAAAATTTTAGAGTTTGGAAATTTAATTGATACAAAAATTAGTTCAAATGTTTAATTGACCCGGGAGTTATAATTTAAAAATCGTATGTATAACTTACTCGATCAATGAAAGTTTGACAGGGTAATTCGGTAATACTACGCAAGTTCTGTGGTACTTAAATAGATGGAATAAAGGTCAAGCTCTTGGTCAATGCCAAGGTCTTTGGGTTTGTCCACTTGCTCTTTTGGGTTATGGCAGCTGTAATATTCGTGGAATTCACGCTGTGACGTTTTTTTGGCTGGAGACCACAGATCCCAACATGTTTGGTTTCCAGCCATACGCCCTTTAGTCATTTTAGTGTACCAAGTCAATGTAATTCTTTGCATCTACAAAGGTCTATTTGTTAATATTATTTTTTAATTTAAGATAAAATTATTATCAATAATATTGTTAATTATTTTATTTTCTTTCCTTTTTGGTATGCATCTATTATGATCTGTAGATCACTATTAAAATGAATAATCAATTACTAAAAATTTTAAATAATATAACTATATCAAATTAGAAAGCACCCAGAAAAGAATAAATAGAAGCCTGAAAAAAAAAAAAGGAACTTAATTGTGCAAATAGTTAAGTAGAAGGGCTTGAAATATGGTGGGCTTTGACTGAGCAGGGTCAGGTACCCCCCAAGCTTAAACCATTATGGTCTTGTACAATAAGGCCCTTTTGAGCCCAGCCCAAACTTTATAATTTTCCTTCCCATTAATGTGGACAAAAATGGCCCATGGAAATTTATAACGTCATTCCAAAAAATTATAATGTAATTCCAAAAAAATCATAATTAAATCTCCCTAAAAATTATATTTTTAAATGCAAAAATTATAATTTATAATTTAGACTAATTATTCGACGCCGAAAGAAGAATATAAGATAATTACATGTGGCCCACTGAGCTTGTTCCGAGTCAGATGAAAATCACGTGGTCCAAGACCACCAAATCGGACCATATCAATCCATGTCAGCGAATCAGAAAATCCCGAGATCACATTCTCTGCCACGTGGACGCCATGTCACATTCCAGCCACAGAAGACAAAAAAATCCTGCACAAACCAAAAAGGTACAATGCGCCCCAACGTTATTCTTCTTTATTTACACACCACACACCTCATTGTTCCCTCACGTCCCTACACTTGGCACTCTCCTTCACCATTGAAGCCAGGCTCAGTTCTAGGCCTTGACCTTTGGAATGATTCTTTTACCCCCGACACATCAACTAATCAGCACGCGCTGATACCGATATTTTTTTATGGACTAAATTACGTTCATAGACCCTGCACTCTAGCCTCTTTCACAATGCAGCCCTAAAACTAAAACTTATGTCAATTGAACCCCCTCAATTTTTATGATTTGACTCGATGTTGACCTTCTGTCCTACTATATTAAAACTGATAATTGAACCAAGGACATAAATAAAAAATCATGACCTTTTCTCTCTTTGAACAAAATTTATACTTTCAGCCAAACACCTATTCATAAATCAGCAGTTCTCTTTCAAATTTCAACCACATCCAATAGCATTCATGCAAGGCTTCAACCTTCACTTAAAACATTCAAGAATAAAGCAAAAAAGCTTCAAAAAAAAAAATGAAGAGAAGAAGTATGTCATCAAATATCAAACATGAATTAACAACAATTTCGACATCAAATCTAGTGAATTTACGAAGAAAAAGGAATAACAAAATGAGTTATGAGGAAACTAACATTTTTAGCTTAGACTGAATGCCACTAGATAACTCACCAAAATGAGGAGGAAAAATGTAGCTAGTTAATTAATGTCTAGAAGCTAATTTTAAAGAAAGTTTGCAGGGAAAACGACTATATTGTCATCAAGTGGCATTTTCATGGTGCCTCTCCACATTACTATGGTTACCCTGTTATGTGACTGAAGAGTCTGTTAGATTATTTGACATGGGCTTCTTCGAGATTATTTTATTTGGTTTGCCCTATCATGCGAGACACATTAGCCATTCTTGTGCAATTTAGGAGAATGGTGAGAATGAGGTGAGAGATATGAAGAAGAAGGAAATCGTTATTTAGCAATAAGAATCATACTTTTAAAATCTGGTCTGGACATCAACCCGAGAAATGGACCGGATTAGTGGATCACTGGTTCAACCGCTGGGTCACTGGTCGAATTAGTAATATAATAAAAAAATAAACAAAAATTATTATTATTAATAAATATGCTTAAAAATCACAAAAATTATAAAAATATAATATGCTTAATATATTTTAGATCAAACAAAAATCCCAAAATTATCAAACAGATTCTCAATTAAATAGATAAATCAGTAACAATTAAGCCAAAACTCATGCTCAATTAGGCAGTAAGATTTCATTTCCATCCAACTCTTAATTAAACAAATTAAAACCCCAATTTCATCTCCCTAAATTCCCAATTTCATAATTTTTGGAATTAATAACTAAGCAATGCCCTTAATTTTATATGCAATATCAAGTATCATCAACTAATTTACCATGTTAGTCTACAATACAACCAATACAAAAACAGCAGAGAGAAACAGATGTATCTGTTGAGACTTGAGAGGGCCTGAGGGAGTAAAACAATGGTCTATGAGAAGCAAAACAAGTGAAGAAAATCTCCAATCAATCAGCTGTTGGTGGTGGAGGATTCCGAGAAACAATTATATGATGGTGATAGAGGGATGATTCCTTCGATTCGAGGCTTTGAGCTCGATAGTTTCATTGAGAGAAAGGCTTCAAGTTTGATAGTTACACTAAGTTCAGTGGCTTCGAGCTCGACAGTTACACTGAGAGAAAGGGGCTTCGAGTTCAACAATTAAAATGAGAGAGAGCGAGAGAGAGAGGCGCAAAAGACAAAAGATATGGGTGGTGGCTGGGTGCAAAACGATTAGGGCAAAAAATGCCCAAATAACTCCAAAACCTACTATTTATAGTATTTGAAGCAACCTGTCCGATTTATTTGTTGTCTGATTAGAGGCGCAAGTTTTGTCTGATTCCTTTGCTCAAACGATCCAATAACTAATCCGGCCCGGTTCAGGCTCCGATTCATCGGGTCAACCCGTCGGACTGGACTGGGTTTTAAAACACCGGTAAGAATAGGCTTATTACAAAACAAAGACTAAACCATAGTTTTCCATTTATGCCCTTAGTTCCATTATCATTTTAATAGAATTAGGCGAAAGGACCACATTAAGTCAAATTATAAAATTGACGGTCTCACTTCATACAAATTTTAGTTTAGGGGCTTCATTGAAAACAAATGGCATAGTTTGGGGAAAAATATGTAATTTACTATTTTTTTATTGCAATGGAGACTGCAAGTTGGGGTATCCTTGTTTCTCCTTCCTTTTGAATGGTAAGTTGTTTTAGAGAGAGAAAGTTTGTGACCGCTTTGGGGATGGCGGGGAAAAGCTGTGAGCTGTGTAAGGCTCCGGCGAGGATGTACTGCGAGTCGGACCAGGCGAGTTTATGCTGGGACTGCGATGCCAAGGTTCACTCTGCGAACTTTCTTGTGGCGAGGCATTCAAGGAGTCTTCTGTGCCACGCTTGCCAGTCTCCGACGCCGTGGAATGCTTCCGGTCCGAAAATCGGATCGGCTGTGTCGGTATGTGATAGTTGCGTTGATAACTCCGATGAAATGAAGGGCAGGCACAGGGAGAGCACGGATGAGAGACAAGTAGAAAATCCCTTGATTAATGCAGAAGGTGATGAATACGATGATGAATATGGTAGTGGTGGTGATGATGAGGAGGAGGAGCTTGGTGGAGATGATGATGAGGATGAGGATGGGGATAATCAGGTTGTGCCGTGGTCGTCTACGCCGCCTCCGCCGTCGGCGAGTTCATCGGACTATGAAGAGTCCAATAATAGCGATGGAGTCGTTTCGTTGAAGAGAGGGTGTGAGAATGTTGCAGATCTTCTATCAGATGTATGAACCTTCTTCCATCTTTTTGTCACTCTCATTGCATTGTTCTTCTTCCTAAAAAAAATCAAAAGATCCAAAAATAATTCAGATATTTTCGGCGAATTTTTAGATTTGATTTGGAAATTTTTTAACCTTGAAGTAGTTTCATAAATATCTGAATTCTATTTGTTCTGATTTTTTGAGGCTAAACTGAGAGCTTTTGCTGTTGCCTTAAACAGGATGACGATGACCTCGGCTGTTCATCTTCTCAACGTAATAGCCATACGGCGCCGTCGTCTTCTGCGGCGTTACCGGCTGCGGCTTCCGCCGATGGAGAAAACAACGCCGCACTTGTGGACTCCTGGTCATCGACAAGGCCGTTGAAAATCCGCAAACTTGAGTCAGCCCGGTTGAACCGGGTTCATGATGGGCGGACCGGTTGGAAACCGGCGGCAATAATGGAGTCGCTCCGGAGATTCAATGGGCAAGGCATGAACCCGATCTGCGGCGATCTTAGGAGTCCGATGGCTGAGTAAAGATCCCACCGCCGTTAATTTCGATTCGTCGGAGTTGCCCTAGCCCTTTGGGTATCATGTTGTTAGTCTAATGACTTAGTTACCTATTTACCCTCTAAATTATACTATTTGTGTTAATCAAGGTATTGAATTATATTTTATGTCAATTTAACCCTTAAATTATATAATCTGATTCAGTGTAGGCCTTTTGTTCAAATTCGTCGTTATTTTGAAGAGAAGCTATCATGTGTATATCACATAAATTTTGAAGTATAACTTAATCTCTGACTTGTATTTTTTAATTATTTTAATTTAATCTCTCAACTATCAATTTCGTATCAATAAAATTTTTCTATTCGTTTCCTTGGTTAAAACAAACAAAAACAGTCTCATGTGTTTGTCATCCGGCCGTCTGCCTAGTTCACTATTGTTATATAACACACAATATTAGGCATTAATGGATATTTGTGATAGGTGGTATTATTTTTAATAATATTAAAAAAACAATGACTTTATTACCCTTCTAAACCTACATCTATATTTTTATATAAAAGCTATATACTCTTGCTCTCAATATTTGTTGTCTTTTCAATTTAATACCATGCACTAGTACTTAAACCAAACATAAATTAGATATTATAATTATAGATTTATATCTTATCTCAATCTTGATACAAACTTGTCACACAAAGAATATAATCAAATAATACTCTTATTAATGCCCCACTTATATGAGTTGAATAGGGAGCAACTAGCTAATTATATCCTGTTTGTACTCGAACTAAACAGGTCAGACTCCATGACCACAGAGCGAGCTTGATCTTGGGTCCGGGTTTGATATTGAATTTAAGGTTGAACACAGTTGGTTTATTCAAGCTAGTGGAGTCGAGCATAGCCCGGTTTTGGACCAAAC
>CAUOFW020005140.1:0-28336 GCA_963454935.2 Ilex paraguariensis | reverse complement strand
TTAGCTTTTACTACAGCTGAGATTTCTTGGTTTAGAATGCTGCTATGTTATATGCATACATTCCTACCTCACATTCCTAGAATATGGTGTGATAATCTCTCTACATTGGCTCTGGTTGCAAATCCTCTCTTCCATTCAAGAACCAAACATATAGAAATTGACTATCATTTTGCCAGAGAGAAAGTCATCAAAAAGGATATTGTTGTTTGCTATGTTAACACTGAAGATCCAATAACTGATGTGCCTACCAAGGGTCTGTCTTCTCATAGGTTCATGTTGCTTCGAGACAAACTCCTGGTAGGCCTCTGTCCCATTCATTTGATGGGAAATATTAACACAGCTATTGAAGCAGAGCCTGAAGCTGCTAATCACACAAGTTCTCAGTCAAGGCAATCTCCACACTTAGGTAGTTAGGGTAGACGGTTACAGGTAGTTAGCTAAGTTAGTTATGTTGCAGAGCTGTAAACACCATGTGATGTAATTAAACCGTTAGTGTAATCTGTTATGGAATTTGTCACAACCAGCTAAGTGGAGATGATGCACTAGCTCATGCACTATATATGTACATCAACTGTACTTGTAATTGAATCATTGAATAAAATTCATCTTCCTCCTCTCTCCTTCTTGGTTTCTATGTTCTTGTTCAAAGTGATTAGCTTCAGAACCAGTGTATCTTCAATTCATTCACACTCAACTCAATAAACCACAAAACCTACCACTCTGCGCCCGTTGTTTTATTACTTATCATATTACTGTCCTAACCCACCTCCATCCGCACAGAACTCCTCAACACATTTCCACCAGTTAGACCCCCAACACCCACCCCCTCCTCTTCAACCCACCACCACCCTAGTAGTAGGCCAACTCCCCCAACCCACCCACCTACAAAAGAAACCACTCAACCCATCAAAACACCCTTAAACACCTTAAGGCATGGAAGGCCAAAAACATTAACACATATTGGACCAAATTACATAGGATCTAACAAGGGGTTATGATTGCGAGATCAAGTTCATAAAACTCGCTTTTAGATGCCATCCAAACCACTAATCAGTAATATGAGAGAGAGAGAGAGAGAGAGAGAGAGAGAGAGAGAGGCGAGAAATTTAGGAACTAATGCAGAAACCTGGGTTTTGCGTTTTATTTATTTGTTATGTTTTTCCTCATGATGGGGCTAGTGTGGCATAATCACTGAGGTTTTTTTTTCAAGATGGGGTTGGTGTGTGGCGTAATCACCTAGGTTTTTTTAAATTTAGAGAACACAGAAAATTCTGATTGAAGAAAAGGGGGATTCCAATGAATTTAGGGGGAATTACATTGCTAGAGAATATAAAAATGTTACTGACAGAAACAAGAATCAAACCCAAACCTCATCCTCCCTAAGGAATACCATGGCAGCAATTTTCGCCGTGCTGCAATGGCTTGGCAACCAATATTCATTCAAAATTGGTTTCAATGAACATCAGATTTAAGATAGTATATAAGATTTAAAGAAATGATGCTGTGAGACGACATCGTAGACAGAAAGCAGAGCAAGAATCAAACCACATGAAAGAAGCATAAATAGACCTAATTAATGTACCAGGATTAATCTATGAGACAGAATTTGCAAGGAAAACTCAGTCATTATGGCATTTAATCGTTATATGGAAGTCAACAATGCTCAAAAGACAATATAACATGGATTCGGCTTAACAGTGCTAAATTTCAAGACTACAGATAGTGCAGCAGCAACAGAAAGATGCAGATGAAGATTAAGTTTCGAAATTGTTAGCCCCTGGAATGTGGTTGTGAAGCATTACCGGGTGATTACTAAACAAGTTGTATTGCTAGATATTCCCCGGGAGTAATAAGTGCTCATTGCCAATGATAACAACATAGTAATCACAATGCTATTTTACCAACCTGTGCCAATTCTGATCATTCTACACTTGAGATCCATCTAATAAAGTAACAAAAAACACTCAAGAACTATCAAGAATCAATATATTCAATTCACAAATGCTTCCACAAAACCCAACCATCCTCAATATCAGGCCCCACCCAAAAGCCCCATATGACTGTATGACCACAAGAAATTAAATTAAAATGACAGGAAACAAGTTCACCAGAATGTCGCAACGGTGTCATGATACTGTGTTGACAGCTCCTTTTTTCAGAGAAGATCCCTTTATGCAAGCAGCTGGGAGCAAGAAGTTTGACCACTGCAAATATTTAACAAACTGTCAGCTCGCAAAGACAACCATGAACTGTCTGCTTGGATGCACTACACTAATGAAGTTAGTTGCTCTACATCTACATAAATAAGCCCACTACTTTTGTAAAATAAATGTCATTTTCCACGAAGATCATGCATTAACATCTAGGAAGCACGGATACTCCGATGAGGGTCGTCATGGCGGTGCCGGACACGGCCCCACACGTGTCCGACACTTCAATAAGTGACCGGAACAGAACATGAAAAAAAATTGGATACGGGAGGGATACGAAATGGATACAGTACCTGATCAGTTGATCACTTCTTCGATCTGTTTACCAGACAGAAGGTCAGCAAATCTGAGACTTGTATTGGCTAGGTATGTCTTCTTCAAAACTCTTCCACTTCTTCTTTCCTTCTTCTTCTTCTCTCATTCTTTTACTTCACCGGACAGAGGATCTCTCTCTCTCTCTCTCTCTCTCTCTCTCTCTAATATGTGGAAGACTGATCGTCAGCATTCACCAAACAGAGGGTATGAACCCTCCCCCTCGCTTTACTCTTTTATTTTTTTTTCCCTGTTCTCACTCTCTCGGTCACGCTTTTCCTTTTCGTTCTCTCTCTTTATTTGAATACAGTACACATTAAATTTCAGCTTTTTAAAAAAATATTTTTCTTCTTTTTTTGGTATAATCTATTTATTAATTGTCAAATACATTAATAAATTGTCCAATTTGATATTTAGCCCATCCAATTGTAACAAATTAGCTCACTATCCAATTTGATATTAGGTCATTGTCCAATTATAAAATATTAATCAACTGCGCAATGTTTATTAAGTCATATTATAAATGTTTTTATTTATAATTTTAATTAGTCGTATTCTTACCGTAACCATGTCCTATATTTTAGAACTTTATAGTATCCCTGTGTCTGTATCGTATTAAATACGACACCCATATCCGTACCCGTGCTTCTTATGTTAACATCCTCGATTAGTTTTTATGGCATCATTTTTTCAATGAAAACCTTAACTCTTTTATGGTAAGTTTTTTTCTAATGAAAACAGTGCCTCTTTGAAATATCTCTACTCTTATTTGGAAAATTTGTGCTTACGGTATAAAATAGCAGTAGAAATCATTTCCCTAGGTTGTTCAAGCGCTCATTAGTCATTTTCACTTGAACACCTGAGTGCCTAAAATCTACCAAGTATTAAGAATCAAGAAGAAATAGGGTTGTTTTCTATTTTGTTAAATCTTCCTAAGGAACCAGTGAGTTAGAGGTCATGAAACAGAGCAAGCAAATTTTTATTATTGACAAGATCAGGCTAGTTAATCATTCAGATGGGATGCTGGGCAACGTTCACCTAAGGACAAATAAGATTGGCAGGGGGCAGGCCAACATAAGATTTCAAACAATTGAGAGACACTATCTCTCTTTTTTCCCACAAATGAAAAAAACTTCCTTTTAATACTTCCTTCTAGAATCCGAATTTCAGAAATATATTGTAAGATTGAACTTCAAAAAATGTTGTGGCAGTACTGGTCTTAAAGATTCAATTCTGCTTTCCAAGTGAGAGAACCTTGGCCTGAATTAAATGATTAAATATTTTCTTTTACACATTTAAAGCATGTGTGGGATCACCGTGGGCCCCGATCCTTCGTGTAGTTCAAAAAAATTAATGGACAAAGAATTAATAAGGAACCTTTTCTGCTGGTCGCTGGAAATAGGAGCCTTCCACTAGCCGATTTCCTTGGATGTATTTCCTGAAGGAAAATCCACAAATTAGACCCAAACATTATGGAACCAACCACAAAATATCCAAGAAATCAATGGGTAGTTATATACTTCATCTGAACAAATTACATTGAGCATTTAAAGACATTGATATGCAAAAGAAAGATTATGGCGTTAAGAAGATATGCATTTGCAATAGATTGTCACAAACAAGCCTACATCATGCTTTCAAAGAAGCTTAGAGATTGGTGGATAAAGAGAGGTTTTCACGGTTGGTAACACTAGTTTATAAAAAAAGCTAGATTTTGCCAAACAAAAATTAGAAGTGAGGAATAAAGAAGTGTTTAGTGATATTCATGTTACCAAAAAACTTGATCTTGGCAAGATTTGACGAAATCGATAAATTTAAAGAAAGGGGTCTCAAATGAGGATTTCAAAAAAAAAATCTGGAATCTTAGGAATAAGTTTGAGGAGATGGTTTTTATTTAGAAAATTATTTGGAGGTATAAATCATGATTGAAATGTGTAAAAGGAGAAAAGACGCTCTATCTTGAGATCTTCCCTATCGTTCTTGGCTTAGTTAACTCTTGCTTCAGGTGTAATTATGATAACTCAAAAGCCTTTCACATAGTGGGGAATGAAATTGAAAAGAAGATAATCATTTACAAGTTGGAGCTTAATGGAATGATGATTGAAGATAAGGAACCTACTACGACTTGAAATCATTAATTTGTTTATTGAGTTACATTTGGCCTATAAGTGTAATAGGCCTAGCATGTAGGTAGGAAGATCTCGATTGGTGCCACATTGATGCAAAGAAAACAATGTGGATAGAAAGACCTTCTAAGAAAGATCAAGTTAGGAATGGTCTTTTTCAATGTAGCAAAGAAAAAAACTCCGGATCTGATGGTTTTACTATAGCTATATTTCAAGAGTGTTGAAATATGATGAAAGGTGATTTGAAGAGAATGTATGAGAAATTACTTCAAAATGGTGTAATTAATGCAATTAGTATTGCTCCCTTTATTAGTCTCAAGCCGAAAAAAGAGAAGTCTTCAAAAATGAAGGAGCTTAGGTTGGCTAGTTTGGCATCTAGCTTTTACAAGATTGTTGCAAAGCATCACCAATAAGAATAAGGGAGAGTCTAAGTGAAACTATATCTAACTTTCAAGGCGTTTGTTAACAAAAGAAAGATTTTGGATTTGACCCTCATGGATAATTAGGTCATTAGAGATTATAGATCTATAAGAGCGGAGAGCATTATTTTAAAATTCAATTAAAAAAGCTCATAACCATGTGGCTTAGAATTTCTTGGATTTCCCTTGGATGTTTAAGGTTTTTGAGAAAGGTTGAGGAACGAGATTAGATATTGTTTGCATTTGGTGAATTTTTAAGTTGTACTTAATGGCAAACCAAGGGGTAGGTTTAAGGCATCTAAGGAACTTAGACAATGGATCCTTCATCCCATTTTAAGTTCAGTCTAATGGTTGAGGAGTTGAGAAGGTTAGTAGAGTGGGCCAAGAAATGGGATTTAGATGAAAGATTTGTAATTGCAAGGAAGAGGACCTTCATTCGAGGGTGAAGAGAAATTTTTGAATCCTAAGAAAATGGTTGGTGTGTTTGGTGTAATTGAAGGTTAATGGGTCAAAGATTGATTATTGGAATAAATACTAATCATGATAAGATTGTTAGGTTGGCTTTGGCCTTGGGGTGTTCCGTAGATGAGTGACTTTCTTAAGTACTAAGGTCATCTATTGTCTTTGGCATTTTCGAATCTACTTATCCATAAAGTAGGAAAAAGATTGGATGGTTGGAAATACATTATTTCTAGGGAGAAGACTAACATTAGTCCAAGTTATCTTGGTCGGTATTCTCACTTATTTCTTGTCTCGTTTTAAGATGTCTTGTAAGATGGCAAAGAAGATTGAATGTATATGAGGGAATTCTTTGTGGGAATGACGTGAGGGAAGGGAGAATGATTTGATTCACTAGAAAGTGGTGTGTAGCCCTAAAGATAAATGCATACTTACGGCGGGTAACTTGAGAGCAAGGAATATTTGTTTTCCCCCTTTTTCCTTATTTGCCCTTCTTACACTGTCATCATTGGAAAGAAGACACAAAAAGTAGAACAAAGATAACGCAATTCAATGACAAAGAAAAGACATCATAAACTCCCAAAGGATAATTTATAAGCAGAAACAATTTATTGAAAATTACTTAAAAGGGACCAGCTGCCCCATAATTTAAAAATCCTATTATGTTTACAGTACCTGAAGAAGAAGCTTCATTTCAATGGTATATTGGCCCAAAAACTATTTCTACCATAAACGCTTTTAGTCCTCTACACGTCTACCACTAACTCCCTATAAAACATTCTCTTAATGATAAATTAATATTAGGTTGTCATCCATTTGATTCTTTCATTAAATTATTTTGTTGGTAATTAGAAAAGCCTACCCATCTTCTTTTTTTTTTTTTTTTAAATGAATTGGGCTGAGTTTTGCTTACACTTCCTCTTTGTATTGCAACAAATCGTGCTTTTTCAGCCATCAATGCTGTCAAGATTGAACTTCAAAATAAGATTGAGAATGATTTTTTTAACAAACTCTTTGATTATGTATATAGTAAAGAAGATTGCAAAGAAAATTAATACGGATTCAATCATTGATGAGTTTCATGATATACATAGAATAATTCGTTGAATAAAACTTTGATAGACGACTTTTTAGCGAGGGAATATGTAAAACGAATATTGGTTCACTTTCAATCTTGTTGGTATCAATGATTATTTTGAATGTATATTTTTTGTATGTACAAATATTGTGCACGTTGTTACATGTCGGTATGAATTTATAATTTTCTATAAATGGTTTTGACCCCCTAAAGAATCCTAGTTCCATCCATGCTTAAAAGAAACAAACAACATGCTACACTTTATCCATCACAATCAAGTTAAAGCCATGCACCATAAGCATTTTATAACACACTCTATCAAGTAAAATTGCAATAGGGGAATTCATTCGAATAGAAAAAATATAATAATAACAAAAACTAAGCTGAAAAAAGATGCAATACGCCGATGATCACTCACTACACGGGGAAAAGATGATTTATTACTTAAGAGCAAAAATTATATTTGATAAAAGAAATGTTTTAATCATCCTTCCAATTGTGAATTCTGCAAATAAATTATAACAGGAAAAAATGTTCCAGCTGTTAAAATGAATAAATTTTGGTTTCACAAAAGCAACACAAGTTCCATTCTACCAGATATATTTTAATAATGCCATTGTCAGTAGATTCTTTGGTTAAGTTGGGTCTACGATGCAATATAAAGAAATTGACCTGCCCAATAGTCAAAACAAACCTATGATTCACTACCGCACAGCCAAATCATTATTCTAATTTTGTTTCCTGGATTCAATAACGATATGAAACACAGGCAAACTGACTCACAGAAAGCTTTATACTTGTTTCTTTTCTAAGCATCTATCAAACTTTTTCAAGAATCTTGTCTAACCATATCTCCAACTTTCTTAATACGTCCAAATGTATGGCCACTGGCCACTGGCCAGCACTGAACATTGGGCCTGATTTCCAAACCATTCATTCAAATGTTCAGTAAAATAGATGAAACATGTCAGTAAGACTGAATCTGCCCAAAGTAAAAATGGATTCCTTATCCAAATTCAATTCTAACTAGCTAATAGTATTAATAGAATTGCTAAAACCATCATGAGGATTGAAAACCCAATCCTATTACAACTGATACACTAGCAGCTTTTCAACCAGAATATGGGCTGGTTTTATCTATTCCTCTGTAGGTTTCTGCCTTACAATGTTTAGTTACAGAGCAATGAAATAATAGAGGTCATAACCCCGAAAATTGAATGTTAAGTTAGTGAATACAAATTAAAACCAATATGTAACTCAGCTTAATACATCAGTTCGTCTCTCTCTATGAATTTTTCCTTCTTCAAAACCAAATGCAACAGAAACACAGAGAAACCAATAATCCTATGTTATGTTCTTTTTCCATTTTTATATGTTTAGATTCTTGTCCAATCAAATGGCACTAGTTGCACGCCCAACAAATAAAGGAACGGTATGAATTACAAAGAACCAAACAATACAGTAAGATGATGTTCTTGAACTTTCCAATTGGTTGCTAAGAAAATGAAGAAGAAGAAAAAAAAAACTATGTATATTCAGACATATAGTCCCCACGCTCATAAATCTTTATGAATTCAATGTTGTTTTGATTTTCTTTTCTCTTTTCTTACATTTCTCAGCAACCAAACGGGGCTTTAGGATATTTGTTGCGGGGGGGGGGGGAGGACGGAAACAGAATTTAGGGTTTTGTGAGATAACTTTTTATTTACCTCAATAAGGGTTTTGAAAGCACAGAGAGGGGTTGAGTAGTTGATGGAGACCAAGCACGCCATGGGAAAGCCAGTACCTCTGGTGGGGGCTGGTTAGTAAACTAGAATGTAGAACAAAAAGTTCGAGAAAATGAGTAGGAAAACGCTGTTTTCGAAAAATTTCTCGGAAAACTGATGCGATCCTATTCTTACATGCTTGCCAGGGTTTGCCTTGGACTAAAACAGACCGAGCATTTGAATTTGGATTTGAATTCAAATTGGAATTTAATTTCAAAAATTTAATCCCAATTCAATTCAATTATTCAATTAATTTTATTTGTACAGAAATTTAGCTCCTCTTTATTATATTTTTATTTAATTTTACTAATGATAGTTGATCAATATTATAAGATGAAGGATTAATATATAAATAATGGGCATTATTTGGTTGTAAAAAACACTCGGTGTTATATATTATCGTATTTCAAAATTTTATCTAAATAGTACACTGTTTATTAAAATAATATATTATACTCGTACTATTAATTCGATTATAATATCACCTAGAGAGTGGTATTATACTTCAATTCAAATGTATCTATAATATAAAATACAGCGGGCTTCAACAAGTCGATCGAACGGTCACAATTCATTTCATCTAAAGGCCACCAATAACCTCTTCTTTCCCTCCAAATTCATCGTTTCTCACCCGCAAACACCATTTCAATGTCATTTCTCCCCTATACGTTTCCCTCAAATCCTTCTCTATCAAGCACTTTTCCCCAAATTTCACTCCCCTTCTCTCTCCTCCCTTCTCACCCGACCGTTAACCCCAATCTCTGATCTATCTTTCTCTCTTCTTTATTTGTCCAAACAGCAACCCACCACAGCTCTGTTCCTCTCTCACTCTCACGCCGCCAGTAGAGACGTCGCCAGCAACGACGATTCTCACTCTCTAGGTATCTCTCTCTTTGTCCCTCTCTTCTCTCTCTCTTTCTCTTTTCCCCTCTTTCTCTTCCATCTTCGGTTACCAGCATGACCATACCCCTTTCCCACAGCTCCAATCCATGGCACATGAAGTGTTTGTTGAAATGCCATAGAAAAATATTTAGTAATAAATTTCTTTTTCCTTTTAAGTTCGAGTTTGGTGGTGATTTCTCTCTCTCATTCTCTTGCCCTCTTCATATGCCTCTCTCTATCTTCATCACACAACACACCATACACAAACACGACACACAAAATTCCCTCCTCAACCCCTGTTTTTCATAAATTACGAAAAATGTACACACTCACACAATATCGCACACATCCACCCACAACACACACCCCCGCACTTCGCACACGCACAAACCCCTAGTCGTAGTACAACACACAAATACACACCTAGCATACACACCCAACACACACAATTACAGATACCCACAAATTGAAATCGCACACACAAAAGTTGTTAGTTAGGTGTTGATTTGCTCTCAACCATAATGGACATCAAGTGTTTGTTGGAATGCCTAAGAGAAATATTGTATGCTCCACCATTCTTTTTTCTTTTGATCGGTATGAATTTACTGTGTACCCATTTTTTATAGGTATAATGTGTTGAAATTATGTTTCAATTAAAGTTTGTTGAGTTTTATCAAAATTGAGGTATTGTGTGGATTTAGAATTGCATTTCTTTTGCTTTAACTAGAGCTCATATCACAACTTTCAAGTTAGAGAATACTTTTTATTTTGAGGAAGACAATAAATTTGAAAGACTCAACTTGGATTTGTATTCATTGCTATTATTCTTTTGCTTGAAAATTGTACTTAAATGCATATACATTGGATTGAGAATATGTTATTCTAGAATTGAAATTAGAGTACTGAATTGAATTTAGTTTTTTAGTCAATTGCTTAGACTTTTTATACTTTAGGCTTTTTTGCTTTTTATAAATTGAATGTAATTGGTAATCCCGTTTTGTCTTTACTTCATTTGTATGTTGTTATGAAATTCATTTATGTTGTGGCAGTAATTGATAAATGATTTCATTGTGATATGACTATGGCATGATTGTGAGTCCTATTTGGTGGTTATGAATCGTGTATATACATGTTTAACTTTTTTGGGATACTATTTTTAGAGAAAATTCTGTCTAAACATTCTCGTGCATTTAGCTGTTGAGGTTGGCTACCATTGTATTGCTTCAGAGTGGTTTTGTTTTTAGCATATGTTTGCTATCTTTTAGAA
The DNA here is from genome assembly GCA_963454935.2 of Ilex paraguariensis. NCBI lineage: Eukaryota > Viridiplantae > Streptophyta > Magnoliopsida > Aquifoliales > Aquifoliaceae > Ilex > Ilex paraguariensis. The sequence continues at coordinate 17,817 of CAUOFW020005140.1, read as the reverse complement.
ACTTGGTGGTGCTAATGTCTTCCATGTAATGCTACCCTGAGAAATTTTTTTTTCTTATTAATTATTTGGGACTCTTGAAGATATTGTCAAATTTAATTGCCAGACATGAATGTAGTCTCTATTTGTCCACCAATCTATTTGTTTTTCCATGCATTCATAAACTACACCTTATTGAGATATTTTGTTATTAGGTTAGGTACAATTTGCACCGAGTTTTGTTAGTAGGTCTAATTTGATGTATTTTGGGATTCATGAGTGTATTTCTTTTGCTTGAATTGATTATTTGGTGGACAAACATTTGGAGCTTAATGTTTGCATATCTTTTGATTCCGAATAATTAGGCGAAGTTCTCATTATTCTTTTTCACAAAATTTTAATCTATTCCAGGGGCAGATAAATGTTATTTTATCAGTTGTTTTAAGAGTTTCAACATCACACTCATGCTTCTAGGCAAAGTTTGAATGGTAACTTAGTGAATTTTCTATTGTTTGATTTTTGTCAACACTTTTCCCAACACTTTTTCTAATTTTTTTTTTAATTTCAAGTTTAGTTAAAGGCATTGAACATTACAAAAGTGAGCACACAGATTTTCTCAATATTGGCTGCAACATATTCCTATTGGTAATTACTTCTTCAATTAAATTTCACCTTTTTGATAGTCTATTTTTGCAAATTGATAATCATAGTACCAGGACATTTACTAAGTGAATGATGTCTTATAACTTTTATATGTGCGATGGCTTTAATTATCATGGATTTTATGATTTTACAGTGTGAATTTGAATATATGCGATTTAGATATTATAAATCTTTTATTTTTATTTGAGGGGTGATTTAATGAGTATACAATTTGAATAACGTTGGCATGGCGTAGTGGTAGTGGCATATTTTTTAACTTACATGATTTGATAGTCTACATAGGTTCACTTGCTCATTTGATCATGCACCCACTTTTTATGTCTCAGACAGACCTATATCACATTTTTCTTTTCAGTTAGTTTTAAATTTTTTGTTAGCATTTTTTTTGGTAGAAATATTTGAGAGGGAAGAAGACTTTGATAAAGAGAGAACTTTAGAGAATAATACGTTGTTCATTGTTTTTTTTTCCCGGTATGTACATTGTTCATTGTTTTTTTTCCCATTATATACATTGTTCATGATTAATTGGTCTATTCAATATATTAGTGGAACAATTGGTTTCTTTTTGTTTAGGTTGTGGTTTAAATTAGAACAAATGATCAAGAGAAGACTTTTTAATTTCAAGCAAAAGAATACTTTGGAATTGGAGGTTTGGCAGGGGCACATATAAAGATTGGGTCATGGAATTACTAAACCAACAACAATTGTGCTAAACATTGGGTACTTCTTCTTAAGCCGTAAGTTCCCTATTTTGGTGATGTTATATTTACAACTATTGCATTCTATTATAGATGTTTTAATTCAAGTTTGTTGAGTTTTATCGAAATTCAGGTATTGTGTGGATTTGGAATAGCATTTCTTTTGCTTTAACTAGAGGTCATATCACAACTTTCAAGCTAGAGAATATATTTTTTTTGTTTGAGGAAGACAATAAATTTGAAAGACTTCAACTTCTAAAAGACATGAAATTTTTTTCAATAGGACTACCAAGAGATTTTAGTCAGATGCCTATAGTTTTAAAATGCATGCTTATATTTTTAAAACACATGCTTAATTGTCTATGCTGCTTTAATTTTGGACTTATTTTCTAGCAATTCTACATGGAGTTGGACATTACAATCATTTGGAATTATGTAGTTGTGTGTGTCGTGGGTGTCTAAGTCTTGCTGTGAACTGTTACATAGATAAAGTTGAATTAGACTGCACGACGAGTGTTAGTATGTCTTTGCATTAGTTTTTACATGGATGTTTTAAGGGATGACCGTGCAGTGGTGGTGTGTTTGAAATTTGGGATTGTGTTTTCTTTAATTATAAAAACACATGTCATTGAATCGTTGCACCAAAAGATACACAACCAGCAATTTAACCAACACTGAGTCATTGCACTGCCATTATTGTGGTGTTAACCCGTGCCTAAAGAAAATATGCTCACACATGGACAGCACTTGCACCCAATTGTTTAAATTTGTGCCAATTAATTACCCTCATGCATTTCCCCCCATTAGTTTCCCAAAATTGAAATTGATACATTCCCTCTAAATAATTGCATGAAAATTTCCTCTCCTTCATGCATTTTGAGATTTGTGATTGACCCTATTTTCTAGGCACAATTAATATTGACTAAATCATTGTGAAATTGAAAACCCTAAAATTTTTGAAGTAGTTTTGAAAATCCTAGAGTTTTTTAGTTTTTATATTATGCTTAGTTAGGGTTTGAAAACCCATATTATGAGTTTGTTTTACTTATTGGATTTTTATTGTCACTTGATTGCTTTTAAAGTAGAGCAATGTGCGTTAGCTTGGAAAGAGTGAAATTTTAGGCTGCAAAAATTCCCAATTTATTTGTGTTATGTTATGGATTGGTTTTCAAGTTGATTAATGTGGGTCTACTTGATTACCTAATCTCATGCCATGGATTCGTTTAAAGTTGATTGGTGTGGGTCTATTTAGATTAGTTTAATGGTTGGAATGATTGTATGTTCACTTTTCTCTTTGGATGATTTGTTCGCTTTTCTCTTTGGATGATTTGTTTGTTTTTCTCTTTCTACTAAATGTACTTCAGAAATCTAATAATGAGAAGTATTGCAAATTGCCAAGGCACGTTGCATTTTATACGTTACATCATACTCCTTTATTATTTACTATGACTATTTGCATCCTATACATGTAAGTGTTCACAATGCAGATGTACGTGTATGTCTAAGTTTCTCGGTGATAATTTTTTAAGTTGTTTAAAAATGATCCATGTTATGCACGATGAGCAATGTTAATCAAACATTAACTAAGTTGGTGCATAGAAGTCGCGTAAAATTATTTTAGAGCTATTAAAGCAGTTTTGTCCAACCCCATATCCAAGCATCACAAAAATTATTTTGGTATATAAATGTGTTGTGTTATCAATTGGGGGACTTATCATTACTAAGATTAGGTTTTCATTGTCTTTTTGAATCTTCAAATAATTGTGTTTTCATACTCATTAATTTTATTGTGGTCTTTATATATTTGGTGCCGATGTCGATGTCATGGGTTTGACAAAATGGGAAAACTTCTCAAATTGTCGAAAGAAAAGAAAATTGTCATCCAATTCTTTATTGAAGTCATATGTTTGTTTAAATAAGCATGGATGAATAGAAACATGATCTTGGAACATACCAATGAATTATCTTCTTTTTTTTTGAATGTATGAATTTTTGTGTTACATAGAGCCGTTTAAAGTTTGTTATGTTATTTACCACAGTTAGTCACCACTAGAGGTTTGTTTAATTAGATACATATGGTAATATTTTTCACCCATTTTATTACAAACGAGTGAAGACTTAGAGAAAACTGTAAGATAAATTTCTTTTCTCCCATTCTATTATTACTTCTTACCTATATAGATATCGAAGTACTTATATTTTAATTTTTTTGCATATTTATAGGTCCAGTTGCTTTGGAAAAATAGTATAGATGTTGTCATTCATGAAGAACGTAATCTTAATTGCCTCCATATAGTTGAGGTAATGTCATTTCACATCTACTACTAATTTTTTTAAAGGAATAGAAAAGAGTAGATCTATGGAAAAGAGTAGGCAAACTCCTCTGACAATAGACTACCAAATATGACACTTCAACTATGTTAAATTGCTCCTTTGCCATTTGAATTGCTCCTTTTTACTTGCTTTTGAATTGCTTATGTAGTAATGTCACTTTAATATATTTTAGCTTATGTTGTTGTTTGTCGTGAGAAGTGTAAATTTTTAGAACTAAAAAGGAGGATTTTATCAGTAAGTTTTGTGAATTTGGTATACCAACTGAGGTGGAATATATTATGTTTATTAAAATTGTTCAATTTCTTTGTGTGCATTTTGCAGTTTGTGACATGAAGTATTAATGTGCGCTAGATTTTGGTTATGGGTTTGGGCACTTTGAGGAACAACATTGTATTTTTTATGTCAACTATGTTTTTTATGTCAATTGTCGTTGTTTAATTATGAACATTGTGTATACAGGTTAAAGAACTAACAATTTGATATTTTTTGTATTTTACCTTTTATCACCAATGTTTATATTATTGGGATGGTTGTAATTTTTTTTATAATAGGGCTAGATTGGGGTGTGATATTGACTCTAATAATTGAATTTAGGTTGTGATTGTGGCATATAGTAATTGTTTATACATGTTGATATTTTTTTGAGGTCATATTTTTAGGGAAAATTTTGTCCAAATATTTTAAAAGAATAAAGAAAATTAAATCAAAATTTAATTAAAAAAAAATTAATCTAGAGCTTAGTAAATCTAATTATTAAGCTTCTGTTAAATTATGAACAAACTTAGAGTAGAGAGCGTAATTGAACGTCACTAATCTAGAGCAGAGAACATAATTGAACTTAACTAATCATATCATGGCTATTGGCCCATATATCCAAAACTAAACGATTAATCCATATCATAGAGGTCAAAAGTAATTAATCCCACACAAAATACATACTGATGGGCTAAGCCCAAAGGTCCAACTTATGTTATAAGCTCAGTTCAAGTTTATAGTCCGACTCCAAAATATCCAGCAAATCCAGCCCAGTGTGGCCAACTCAGTCAAGTTTATCAGCTCAACCCGTTCAAGCTCATCAGTGTGGTCAGCCTAGTCAAGCTCAGCAACTCAAGGAGCTAAGGGAGTAAACAAGGTCATCCAAAGCCCTATCCTTGCTGCCCTGGAGATGGTCAACACCCCACCTCATCATTTGACCGAATCTCATGGAGAGCACCGCAACTGCCTAGTACATTGAGAAGAGCTCGCCAGATCCAACAAACTAGTCAACTATTTACTAATATCTTGCCCAAATCTGTTAGGAGGGCGACTATAAATTATAAGTCCTACCAACACTTGGGGGGCAAATCATACTTTACCTGAGCACGACTCTCTTCTCTCCCTCAAAGCTTGTACTCTCTGCTCTCCATACCCTTGAGTTAATAAAATACCCGACAATCAGAGACATTGAAGAGTGGACGTAGGTCGAGCTGACCGAACCACTATAAATTGCTTGTGTCTCTCCATCTCCTAATATTATTTTCTTGCATTTATTACTCACACTTGACAGGTGGTGTGCAAAACTATTTTGTGCATCATCAGTTTGGTGCCGTTTGTGAGAACAACTAAATTCTCACTTTTAAACACTCCCTCTGTTGAACCTATGGTGATCACCCCTAGATCCATGAATCAACCTGAGGATAATCTACAATGAGAGGAGGAGGTTGCTCCTCCACCTGTCAACTCTATCCCAAATGCTCCAGTTCCTAATCCTCAGCAAATGTTGGAGACCATGCAGCAGCAGCTTGGAGGATCTCAAGGAGCTCCATATCCTGGACATCAAGGAGCTGCAGGCCCTGGACATCAAGGAGCTACACGTCCTGGACATCAAGGAGCTGCACTCCCTGAACATCAAAGAGTTGCATGCCCTAGACATCAAGGAGCTCCACAACTTGTTGCTCCCTATTTGGGCGCCCATGTAGGTCTGGGCACCCCCTTTGGAGTCCTTTTGGGCGCCCTACACAAGAGAGCCCATCATGAGAGACCTTCATCTTTTCCTACAGCTCCTCTTACTTCCCAGGTGAAGACCCTCATCTCCAAGAAGATGAGGGTGAAAACTAAAGCATGGAGCATGAGAGTCATTTTCATAAACATTCCAGAGGAGCCCCCAATCACTAGAACGAGAAAATTAAGGAAGTGAAAAATCAACTAGGTGACATCTTCAACGCCATGAAGCGCAAGGACCCAAGATAGTGGACTATCTCATAAGGCAGACAGACACGCCTTTCAAACTTGAAGTGGCGAACTACCCCCTCTCTCAAAAGTTCAAAATGTCATCCGTGGAGACCTTTGACAGAACGAAGGATCCACTTGATCATCTCGAAACCTACAAGTCCTTAATATAACTGCACAACATTCTCGACGAAAATTATGTGTATGACATTCCCAACTACCTTGAAGGGATCAGTACGACAATGGTTCGCCAAACTCACCCTGGCCTCCATAGGCTCCTTCGCCGAATTGAGTAGATCATTTGTGGCATAGTTCATTGGTGGACGCCACCAACAAAGCCTGCCACCCATCTGCTCAACATAAAACAAGATCGAGATGAGAGTCTGAGGAGGTCCTCCAAATTGAGGAGCCTAATGATAAAGTCACCATGACTACTTTTCTAGGAAGCCTCTACTCATTCAGATTCCTTTTTTCAATAATGAAGCGACCACCAAAGAGCATGCCAGAACTATTGGCAAAAGCTCAAAAATATATGAATGCTGAGGAAATCAACAGGTCTAGGAAAGGTGAATCATTTCGCGGATCGCTTGACCTGCCTCTGCACTGTTCTAAAACAGGTAGCCTCAGTATCCAACTTAGCAACTCTCTCACGGGTACCCAAAAGCTTGGCTTGCCTCTACACTGTTCTCAAACAGGTAGCCTTAATATCCAGCTTAGCGACTCTCTTACGGGTTGCCAAAAGCTTGGCCTCTGCGTTATTCTCAAACAGACAGCCTCAATATCAATTTTAGCGACTCTCTCGCGGGTTACCAAAAGATTGGCTTCTGCATTGTTTTTAAACATGCAGTCTCAATATCCAGCTTAGCGACTTTCTCGGGGGTCGCCAAAAGCTTGACATCTGCACTATTCTTAAACAGACACCCTATATCTCCAGTTAATCGGCTCTTTCACGGGTCGCCAAAAATTTGACATCTGCGCTGTTCTCAAACATGCAGCTTATACCTCAAGCTTAAAGACCCTCTCATGAGTCGCCAAAAGATAGGTCTCAAAAGGTGTAGCTCTCTCACGAGCACTTCTCCAACTCTGTCTTTGCTCTCGCACAAGCAGCCTACCTCTCCCTATAGGTAATTATGTGAGATATTTTAATGTTTGAAATAACATTATTTTTGTCATCACAACTAGGCTCTAAAGGTGCCTGGTCCTATGTGCTCGTCCAAATGAGACAGCCCAGTACTTGGAGGGATGTCTGACGTTCTATACTTGCCCAAACGAGGCATCCCAGCACTTGGAGAGGTGCCTGACCACCTTTGCTCACCCAAACGAGGTAGCCCAACACTGTCTGGCCTTCCAAAGTTGCACAAAACAGCTCCAAAGGCGCCTGATCCTATGTGCTCCCCAAATGAGGCAGTCCAACACTTGAAGAGGTGCATGATCCTATGTGCTTGCCCAAATGAGGCAGCCCAGTACCTGAAGGGGTGCCTAACACTCTATGCTGGCCCAAACGAGGCAGCCTAGCACTTGAAGAAGTGTCTTACCACCTTTGCTCGCCCAAACGGGACAGCCCAACGTTGCCTGGCCCTCTAAAATTGCACAAAACAGCTCCAAAAGGCACCCAGATCAGTGCCTAAAGTGGCACCTCTAGCTCCTGATATGCCCAGACATCTCAGGCTGCACCTCCATTTCATGATGGCCTAGGCATCCCAAGCTATACCTCTATTTCCTGATACCCAGACATCCCAGACTATACCTCCAGCCCCTGATGCCCAGTCAACCCAGACTGCACCTCCATCTCCTGATGCCTAGACATCTCAGGCTGCACCTCCAACTCTTGATGACCAGGTATCCTAGGTTGCACCTCCATCTCTTGATGCCTAGACATCCCAGGCTGCACCTCCAGCTCTTGATGCCCAGGCATTCCAGGCTGCACCTCCATCTCCTGATGCCTAGACATCCCAGGCTGCACCTCCAGCTCCTGATGCCCAGGCATCACATCTATCTCCTGATGCTCAGACATCTCAGGTTGCACCTCCAGCTCTTGATGCCCAGACATCCCATGTTGCACCTTCATCTCCTGATGCCCAGGTATCCCAAGTTGCACCGCCATCTCTTGATGCCTAAACATCCCAGACTGCACCTCCATCACCTAATGCCCAAACATCCCAGGCTACACCTTCAGCTCCTGTAGGCGCCCAGGCTGCACCCCCAGGCTTGCCCAAAACACTGTCTGCTAGCCCAAAACGCGCGCCTAGCTGCATGCTCGAAGTTTTGACCATAAATTTTACTCTGTAACTTCAAATAGGGGCTTATTATATATTAAATCGAAGCTCTCGATGAGCCCTACAAGACTTATAACCTATAACTGTGAATGATGGTGTAAAAATTCCAAAAAAGACCCAGAAACAAATGTTTTGGCCTCCCAAAATTTAAAAAAAAAAAAAATTATGCCCAACGCCCAGGGCAGTGCCCAGGTCACCCCGAAGTTGCCTGCTCACCCAAACTACTCGTCTAGTTCTCTGCTCAAAGTTTTGACCGTAACTTCTGCTCCGTTACTCCAAATGAGGCTTATAATATATCAAATCAAAATTCTCGATGAGCTCTACAAGATACATAGCCTTTGGCTACGACTGATTCTATAAAAAGTCCAAAAAAGACTTGAACGCAGATGTTTTGTCCTCTCAAAGTTTTTTCAATTGTGCTAATCAGCCAAAAATTCAAACTTAATCGAATGGCCTCCTTTCCAAGTTCCATTGGACACAGGGCATTGGGGAGCAAATGATGGGCCAAGCCCAAAGACCCAACTCATGTTATAAACCTAGTTCAAGTTTATAGTCCGACTCCAAGAGATCTAACAAATCCAGCCTAATGTGGCTAACTCGATCAAGCTCATCAGCTCAACCCGTTCAAGCTTATCAGTGTGGTCAGCCTGGTCAAGCTCAATAGCTCAAGGAGGTAAGGGAGTAAGCAAGGTCATCCAAAGCCCTATCCTCGCTGCCCTGGAGTTGGTCAACACCCCACCTCATCCTTTGACTGAATCTCATAGAGAGCAACGCAAACTGCCTAGCACGTTGAGAAGAGCTCGCCAAATCCAACAAACTAGCCAACTACTTACTAATATCTTGCCCAAATTTGTTAGGAGGGTGACTATAAATTGTAAGCCCCACAAACACTTGGGGGGCAGATTATACTTTACCTGTGCACGACTCTCTTCTCTCCTTCAAACCTTGTACTCTCTACTTCCCACACCCTTGAGTTAATAAAATACTTGGCAACCAGAGCCATTGAAGATTAAATGTAGGTCGAACAGAACAAACCACTATAATTTGCCTGTGTCTCTCCATCTCCTGATATTATTTTCTTGCATTTATTACTCACACTTGACAGGTGGTGTGCAAAACTATTTTGTGTATCATCACATACTGTAATGAATGAGCATTAGGTAATCAAAAATCACTCGCATACCGTTAATGTCTTTTTCCTCCGATAACAGAAAATCCAACCAAGTCTCTGGATGATGTGCAATATTCCTTGCAAACGCCAACACCTCCTCAGTAATTCCGACAACGTCTACAATTTGATCTTCTGATCCAATCGCTGTCGGCTGCGGAAGCCCCACTGACACCTCCAATCCATAATCATCGGTCACTTGTTGTATCAAGCTGTTGACTTCACCCTCCGCGCGTGGAAAACAAAGTGCTTCCGGCCATGGAACTCTCCATGAATTCCACTTGGACCTCTATATTCACAAACATGTACAATCATTTCAGTTCATTTTTCACTCAAAACAATTCAATTCACAAATCTTCCCCCACCCCACCCCTAAATTTCTTTAAGATAAATTAACACAGATCTAAAACAAAATCAATAAATGGGTGTGTCAGTGTGTGTCAAGAGATGATATCACATATAAACACAAACCTTGAGAGATGGGTGGAGAGGGAGGCATACCTGGATCACGGTGCCTTAGCGTTGCGATGCTATTGACGATGGGGAGAGGAAACAGAAGCTGCATTTACGTTGAAGAAGGGAGACTGGGATAAGAGAGATATCAGGAGAGATAAAGACGTATAAAAGATAAAAGCATAGAGTCTTACGAAAAGACGCTTCTTCATGGGCAGGAAATGGTAATTTAGTACTCACTGTTGACTGGTTGATCAAAATTTTTGAGATGATTTGAACCATTTTTTATGTTGAAATTATATTGTCCATTGGATGTGTTTATGTTTTGTCTTAAAACGATCTGAACCACTCTTTGTCTCTTAAATTCAAACTTCGTTATACTTTATTATATAGATATATATTTGTTTTTTACTCATTATTTTTATATTTTCTATTACACAAATGAAACTCTAACATTTAAGCTCTTTCCTCGTCTCTATTCCAGCCAAATCTTGTTTGTTTCTGTGTTGAATCTGAAGCTACTGATTGGTAAGTGGTAACCCCACCCTCTTGATTTGAATCTGGTAATTAAAGAGAGGAATCTAAATTAACATTGAGAAAAATTTTGGTGAGCAACAGTTTAAAAAAAAAAAAATTAATATAAGTATTTTAAGTTTTGAGGCCAGTCAAACCCATGCTCAATCAAGACAATGCGGGGATGACGTAGGTGGGACGATATAATTTAGAAATATTACGGTTTATATCAAAGTTTATATTGCTTGGAAAATATTGTGCTAAGCGACGATAAAAGCTGAATACTTTGGATCCCTAAGAAAAGACTCCAAGGGGTTAGCTATGTTTGATCATTGGTTAGAACATTATCAATTGCAAACTTAAATTAGAGAAAGAGATGGTGTGGTTTTATGGTGCCGATGATTACAATTTACAAGGAAAGGATTCCGGATATTATAGTTTTTTATTTGCTTATTTATTTTCATGTTAAGTATTTGTTAAATTTTTGTATTTATAATTTATTAGTTAGTTTCGTGTTTTATGAAAATAAATTAATATTCTATTTGATTATGATACGGCCAGAATCATATTTGTGTATATAAATATTTGATAAAATTAACTAATTATAAAACAAACTTGAAATAAAATTTGCTTGACTCAATTATTTAGTTTAAATTAACTATTAAATTTTTAATTAATATTATTGAGATCTAAAAAATTAACCTAACAGTTATTTGGCTTCGTAACAAGAACTCTTGGGATTGATTTCCTGCCATCTAGGTGAATTGTTGGGACGTGCCAATGGCGAAGACGTGGGGGCCCACCACATGATGCATCAGATCATTGGTAACCAAGTTGGGGCCACCACTCATTATGGGGTTATAAGTTGGAAGCCATCATTGCCAATCATGCCGTTGCAGGAGACAACATTGGATTAGAGTCTGTGTAGTGTCTAATCAATAAATATAAATCTCGTATTACGGGCTTAATTAGGGTCTTCTTTTGTCATCTTGACAACCGGACCAAACTACTTGAGAATCAATTAGGAGGAAACCATTCATATTTAAGTGACAAAATGGTCAAATTACACTTTGGTCCATTAAACTATGGACTTGATTTCACTTTACCCTTAAAACTATTGAATCTTAAATTATGGACTTCATTTCACTTTACCTTTAAACTATTGAATTTTTTACTTTGTCCCATCAAATTATTTTTCAATTTGGCATCAATACCTTTTGTTTTAGAAAAGAGCTTAAGCAAAATCCCTTATTCTTTTAGTGATCGTGAAGGACGATCCGCCACACATCGCATTTTTTTCAATTCGTATCAGAGCAGGTCTTCTTGTAGGATTGCATATAGACACTTGTAGGTATTACGAACATAGTTTTTTTATTGCTGTAAGAACTATTGTGACTACAAGTTAGTCTCGAATGGATTTAGTTACATGAGCACCACTCTTCAATGGGCTGAATTATACTTATTGGAAGGCACAAATGAGAGCTTTCCTAAAGTTACTGATGAACGCATGTGGTTGTCGGTGTTGGAAGGTTGGACCTCTCTTATGATATGACTACAAATGTGACCAACACGATGACCCCTTAGCACATGGACTAAGACGAGTATGAATGTGCGGGGTGGAACTCAAAAAACTTGAATGTGATATTCAATGTCATTCTACTAATGACTTCCAGAGAATCTCTAATTGTGAGACTTCCAAGGAAGTTTGAGACATTCTAGAGTTTTCTCATGAAGGTACGCCCTTAATGAAGATGTCCCAGCTCCAATGGTACACCTCTCACTTCGAGATGATGCGAGATGACGAAACTTTTAGTAGCTTTTATGCTAAGTTGAGGAACCTTGTCAACTCATCTTTTGTGCTCGATTCCAAGTATGAGGACTTTGCAATAAAATGAAAAATATTAAGATTTCTACCAGAGAGGTTTCATATTAAGGTGACGGCCTTAGAGATGGGAGTCAATCTAGATAAGGTATCCGTAGAAGACCTAGTTAGGTCTATTTTGAATTTTGAGATGAATCTCCTACCACCCAAGAAGTTAAAGGGCATGACTTTAAGCTCAATACGAAAAGATGAAGATGAGTCTGAGTCACTTCTCTTGGGACAAGAGGACCTAGCATTTCTCGCTATGAAGTTCAAAAATATTTTAAAGCTAGAGAGTCCTCCTGGTTGAAAGGCAAATCTAGTAAACCTAGGGTTTCCAAGAAAGGTCGATAGAACAAGTGGTAGAAAAATTCAAAAGAAAAAGGGCAAAGGCTTCAATGCTTTGGATACATGGATGTGGAATACCTAAATAGGAAGAAGAAGGATGAGCCCAAAGAAAGGATGAGAGCAATGAAAGCTTGGTGGGGTAATAGTGAAAGCGAACCTACATCAAGTGAGGATTCTCTTCTCAAGATGATGGAGAAAGCTTTATGACTTTCGTTGTCTCACATTCCACCTCCCCAAAAAAAACTTCTAGTAGAGTAATTGAGACTGAGAAAAAATAAGAAGGGATAAGTCCTATCATGAGGGTAGATGACTTGAATGTTGAGGTCTCCTCAAGTGAGGATGACACTGAAAGTATTGAGGAGATACATAAGATTATGACCAATTGTGTGAAGAGTTCCTTAAACTCAAGAACAGAGTGTTTACATTGAACTCAAGGCTCAAAAACTAATGAAGTGGAGAAACAAGCACTCCATGTGGACTTTGTGAAGTCCAAAACTCATATTTATGGGTTTGAGGAAGAGAATAAGTCCTTAAAGGACAAAATGACCTTTCTAGAGACTGAATGTCATGGGCTTGTAAAGTCAAAGAATAGTCTAGAGTTTAAGTTGATAAAACTTGATAGAAACCTTTACAAATTACAAAAACTCTCTAAAAGACTATACCTTAAGGTTGGAAAAGCTAGACGAAAATGTTGTCTACAGGGAGCACAACACCTCTACTCCTTCTAAGACTGTGTTTGCACAAGGTAATCCCACCCATCACCCTCACGTGTGTGTTTCACATGTGAAGAACATGGTCACTATATAGTGCACATTGCATGCATAATAGGGATGTCATAAATAAGAAGCTCATACTCCTAGCTAACCAATACAAATCCTTGAATGACTAAGTCATATATCTTACCAAGCTTATGGATAGGTCACGTGAATCTAAGCCTAAAAATTCTTCTCCACCTAAAGTCTCACAAGCTAGGATGAACACAACTATTTCTACTCCCAAAACCAAAATAGACTTAAAGATTTCTGAAGAGAAGAGAGAGAGTCCACCTCCCATGCCCCGAGCTAACCCTAAAGATAAGGGAAAACAAGAATGGGAGAGTAGTAAGGACTTAAAGAAGCTCACCTATTCAATCAAATCGAAAGCCCCCCAGTGATACGAGGAGGTTGAGTCACCTAAGAGGTAGGTGATTTGAGGGTGTAGACCTAGGTGTTTTACCATGCATTGCATCTTTTACCCTAAGTTCGTGCATTGTAAATAATTTATCTTTGTTTATTTACTTTATTTTTGTTATATGAAAAAAATAAAAATAAAAATTTTGAATTTCAAAAAGTTTTTTGATGTCTAGTTGGACATCCTTTGATGATTTATGTTAATTGTTTTGTTTCTCCTTTGCTATTGCATAGTTGTGCATATTTTTCTATTTTTATGTTTTTTTTAACAAAAAAACATTGAAAAAAAATAAAATAAATTTTTTTTTCTTTTGTTTGTTTTTCATTATTAATTATGTTAATCACACTTTGATTTGATTTGATTTGATTTGCAGTGTATTCATCTTTAAATCAAAGTTAACTGCATTACTATGAGTCATATTAGGGGATAGAGAATTTAATGGTTATACGTCATAGTTCATGATCCTTGAACCAATTTTCTTTTATCCTTGCATTCTTGGATAATATAATCTTTGTGAAAATTCATAAACCAAGTGCACGCCAACCATGTCTCTTTATACTTAGGAGTCTAGCTAGCTTGACTGACCTTACATGACCGTAAGTGTTGGTAGTAGATGAACACATAGCTAAAGGTTAGTAAATCCCAAAATCTCTGAAAAGATGTCAAATAGCCAATTATGAGAAAAAGAGCCCAATTTGATCAAATATAAAAATTTCATGTCTAGTATTAATTGTACTTGAATTGTTGAGAGTAATAGATGTTTATTGTTGATGATGTTCTTAATACGATTGAGCAGTGATGTGAATATAAGGTGCATTGAACAGCTAGATGTACTTCAGTCTGAGCTCTAAAGCTCTAGGGAATAGAATTTGGGAATATGTGGGTGATTACAAAAAGCGTGTTTATAGTGGTTCACCAGGGCGGGAGCTCGGCTAATATACTCTCAAGGGAGTCTCTTGCTCCTGAATATATTGATTACTATAAAGTTTATAGAGAAATATTTTTGGTGCGGCTACAATGACTGGTCATCATTTTTGAGGGTTTTGTCTCCTATTTTTTGTTATCCATGGGCCTTATCTTGATCTGAGGCGAGATCCTCACCCCCTTCCTTGTAACAGTCGCCTTTATTGCACAACAGTTGTAATGGATGCTAGGGCAGTTACGAGACTTGTGCCTGCTGAGTAATTGTTGCTACAAAAGGGGGTACTTGGTGGGATCCAGCTGTCCTTTGCACAACCTTACTCAAGATGTGAATACAAGGAGTTGAGATCTGAGGTCGAGCTCTACAAATAATGGTCTGAGCTATCGACCTGAGTGACATGACCTGAGTTACCGAGCCTAACCTTAGGTATTTTTGTGGTACCATCAATTTCCATTGTTCATACGTAAAGCTCAAAGAGCTAAGTTACTCACGTTTAGAAGCTTACCTTGTAAAATACAAAATTCACAATCGCGTTAATTGAAGCCATTATGTGTAGAAGGAAGGTAAAAACAATGGTAGTGTCTATAAAGAAAAGAAAAAGAAAAATTTTCATAGGACACTCACTAACCAGTTATGTTTTTACTTAGACAATGCATTAGGAATTCATGTAGAGCTTTATTAATAATTTAATATAGACGGATTCTTGATGGTGTCGGAGTTTGGTTTTACACACATTATACTTGAATTGATCAAAGATGCAAAATTTGAAAGCATGTAAGTGAGATTGAATTTAGTGAGAGGACATTAATCTAGGATGCATGAATATTGAGTTTTATATTCTTAATATGCTTTAGAGTAATTTATAAGATGATGAAATAGGAATGGATATGCTTTGATGAAAACATGTGTGATTTTCACAAGTAATGACATTATACATTTAATTGTTAAGTTTGAAAATTGCATTACACATTTTGATTCGTATTTCATCCATGCACGTGTATTTCATTTAGATTGTACAATATATCCATGCATGAGGTTTGGGGCTCAAATGAGTTGATTGGAGGATAATGATCTAGAAAGATGAACAGAAGGCTATGTAGGAAAAGCTTTAGGGACTGCTCCAGTGACCCATATACTACTCGAGCGACCTAAAAGATTCTCGGCCAGAGAGGTTTAAAAACTAATTTTTTTTATCATTCTAACCCTCGCTACCTAACTCTACTCACGAGCTAAACTGGATTTTTCTCATACCCATGGCCAAGCCACTCTCCTAGACTTGATTTAGAGTGATTTTAGGTGTATTCCAACTTTAGATCTTTGGTCTTCACTTGATATTGCACATTTTCATTGATTATTTTTGGGAAAATGTCACCAAGAGCTGAGAAAAGAGATCAGGGTAAAGTTTTTGATGAGAGGAGAAGATTCTAAGATCCTTATTACTGTGAAGTGTGTGGACAACAGTCTGGAGCGGAGCTAGGAGGAGAACAAGGAAGGCACGAGCCCACCCTGGATTTTTTAAAAAAAAAACATTACCGATAGATATTTATATTAATTGTTAGACAAATTTAAATGTGTCCACCCTATTATTTTCTTATCCTATCAATTAGTATGGCCTAGAATTAAGTGACTATAAATTTTAACACACATTACAGACATATTTTTAGATAAGTTGTTGATATGTTAGGCTTATTTTATAGTTATTTAAGATATGAAAATTGTAAAACTTGATTACACAATTAAATAAGTGATTAATAATGAATCATTTATAGCTTGATTGCATATATATGTGTGTGTGTGTCTGTATAATGGTATTGATAATGAAATTACCAAGTAATGCGTTTAAAGTAAGAAAGCTCGTCGAGGTCAATTGCATGCAATTAGCCTCATTTTTTTGTCAAGGACTCTAATTACTCCTTTTTTATTTTTATACGTTATGTATATCGGTGTTTGGCCCTTTGTATTTAATGAACCCAAATATCAAATATAATACAATAAATTTAAATATGTTGGTTTATTTTTATTCACTACGAAGAATAGCTTTTAGTTAGGGTGTCCACTTAGGACAAAATTTCTGGCTACATCCTTGATGACAGTTTTCTTCAAGGCTAGTAATAGTGGAACGCGGAGTTAATTTCACTGGGGTAACAAATTCTATCCCTGTGAATTTTGAGTCTAGAAGGTGGAGTTGAGTATTCATGGCTCCTAAGCCAGCGAATGAAATGATTGTTAGACAGTTTTATGCTCACATTAGGAATATTATGATTTATAGTGACCATTTTACCACTTATGTCTGAGATGTGTTGTTTGAGTTCTCTACAGACTTGATTGCCACCACTCTACACCTACCATAAGTATGTCATGATGCATATAGACATAGACCCAATGAGGAGGTACCTAGGCTTAGTGATGTTGCATCCAAGCTATATGGAGCTCTGTACCCCGATGGTTGGAACCAAGCTAAATAGTTTCAAAAGGATTTGACCAAATTGGATTATAAACTACAACATTAACCCTAAAACTCATATCTTCAAGTTCCCTACTCCTAGATCTTATCTATTACATTCTATGAGAACGGGTATTGACATTAACTTAGTGTTACTGATTTTTGGGGTTATTCAGAGGGCGTTTAATGAGGGTGGGATCACTGATGGCTTGTCCTTTGGTCCCTTGATCACCCAAATTTTTATGGGCAAGGGTGTGATTATATTAGAGAAAGGGACTGAAGAATCCTATTGGGAAGGAGTTTATGAGATAGATTGAGACTCATGAGGGTTACCTATTTGATCCCATTGAGTTTGAAGCCGAGGAAGAGTAAGTGAAGCCTAAGACACCTGCTCCTATTTTTGAGTCTGGGTCATTGAGGAGTGCACCAAACCTATGCATACACATGTGCACCACCAAGTAGGGTTCCTCCTACATCCTCGTTTGCTTAATGGATGACTGTCGTGGACTCATTAGGACATATTCAGAGTAGTATGAATAAGCAGCACAGTCTCACAGCTCATAGGCTCGATTCACTTAATGAGAGAGTTTGTGGCATAGAGAAAAAGTAGCATGTTATTAATAAGGAGAGGAGGCAGATCAGGCGTATGTTGCAGAATGGAGGGTTACCTTACCTGATGTTGATGATAAGCCTGAGCCGCTGTCTCGATGCAGTGGAAGACATGCTAGTGATGGTGGATGTGATACATTCACTTAAAATTTTTAGCTTTATGATACTTAGTATA
>CAUOFW020005139.1:0-28339 GCA_963454935.2 Ilex paraguariensis | reverse complement strand
AAAACGCCCCAACTACTCTCATGGTAAATATCTATTAACACCATGATCTTCCATTATAAAGCCTACCCACACTTGTGTACCTTAATTGGCAAAAATAGAAAAAATGCCAAATAAAAAATCATGTAATTTTACAGGTTTCATGTAGTACATATAAATTTCTTACTTATAAAAAAGCCTATGAATAACTGTTTTGAATGACAAAAAAACATCTGAAGATTTATTATATATAAAAAAAATAATCAAATTAGGTGAGAAATGACTTGAGAGAAGCCTTCTCTCCCACTTTAATTTTTTCTTATAATTTTTAATTAATTAATTATCACACATGATTTTAACCAATTATATTTTAACATGTCTCACCACTCCTTTACTCCACTAATTATTCTACACATTTATTATTATAACCCTCTAATTAATAAAATTAAACTGTCATCAATGTAACAAATATTGATAGAGGGTATTTTTGTTAATTTAACATTAATACGATAAACTAATTCTCTAATCAAATAACTGATTGGATTAAATAATTACTATTCAACATTTATGTTGTATATTGTCAAATACTAGATAAAATTATGTATGTTTTTAATATTTTATTTAATTTTATCTTTTGTCCATTTGTATTGTATTAAACTAAATTAATTTACCTAATATATCTATTTTTAATAGAGCAACCAAACGAAACCACAGAGAAGAATAGCTGCCTCTCAATGTTCTCCAAACACAAAAGAAGATTGTTCGAAGTAAAGCGAGAAAAGAAAAAAGCAGCACAATCCCTTTAGCTTCAAGGGAACAAGTCCATCAGAAACTTATCAATTTTGACGACCAAATAGCGAAGCTCCATTTAATATGCATCTAATACAGAAAAAATGCATCTCTCCGATCGCAAACATTTATGGAATAAATCTTGAGTAAATTGAAGAAACCACAGAAAGGGGAATCGAAATTAATAAATCTCCCAAACAAGATGGTAACTAATTGAATGCCAAAACACTAAGACCTATTCATATATGAAAATGAGAAAACACAGAAAAACCCTAAGGTCTAATTATACCCAAAACTTGGAGAGAGAGAAAGAGAGTAGTTCGGCTGAATGACGAAGCCTTTCATTTGCTTTAGAGATAGGAATAGAGAGATCCACCGGCTCTTAGAGGGTTCTTGAAACAGTTAATTAGGTTACATCCTCTTTTGGTGTGTAAACTCATTTTAGCTGTATCGAATTTTTAATATATAAAAAATTCTTTCATATTTTGTGGTTCCTGTGTGGGCACAAATGTATACAGGCTGGACAATTAGTGTATTTTTATTATCCATTTTTTTCTCATCACATGATTTCAACCTAAAATACAATTAGTTTTTCTTTTTTTTTTTTGCGTTTATTTTTGAGGATTTTGTGGTGTTATGTATCAGTTTTGAATTTCAAATTCGTAAATCAAGTAATTTGGAATATGTCGGTTGTTTATCTTAAGCGTTGATTTGATAGGTACACAAATTAAATCGCAACAATTAAGGTTTACATATTCGTTGATAGGTTTAGGTATATGTTCGTTATGATTTACATAATTTTGAATTGTGTTTGATTTTTATGTACTTGTGTATATGTATTTCTTCTCAATTAAATACTAATATACCTATCTCGTTGATATATATATATATATATATATATTATTTTTTTTTTTTATGGAGGAAAACTTGAACTATTGACTTCAAGAAGGTAAAACTTTTATGAGTAAAGAGTATCATTAGATCAAAGGTCCATTGGTATATATGTATATAATGTACCTGAATAATCGTATATGTTGTTCATCGTATATGATATGTTTTGTACCTATGTAAACACATATATATTAATTGCGTACATGTTGTGCTTGTTAATCCATTTTTTTTGTGTATAATCATGAATGTTTGTAAACGTGATTACCTTTCATATTCAATTTTTAGTTTTGCTGAGAATAGATACGTAACTTCTGTAATAAAATTTTAGTTATCTATTTACGTACATGTTGTTCATTTGTATGTGTTTTGACAGTTTGAACACTATTTCTGTTTTTAGAGGATGAAAGAGATTATGATTGCGAGGTATACGTTTGATTCAATCACTTTTGTTGTTGCTATCAACGATTGTAGTACGTATGAGGATCTTTATAATCAGATAACTTCTAGATTTGAAGATTCAAAAGACTTTGTTTTTAGCGTAAGATACTGTATAGATGATAACCGCGGATGTTTGGTTGAATCTGATAAGGATTTTAGACTTATGATGTTGTCTCAACCGTTGGCAATTTCAAAATTTGTTGGTCTATACGTGTTACATAATAATGTTCAGTCGAGTCAAGCGAGCGATGAAAGTATTGTAGATTTGTCGTGTTCTATAAATTGGACGATATCTTCAAATGATAGTGAATTTTTGGGCAAATTTGGTACTACAGTAAAGGGGTCATACCTATCTGATTCATGGAAGAATTATATTAGTCATGTGGGATAGAAATTTGAGGGTGGCGCAGTTGATTTTTCAGACAAGCTGTGTAAATATGAGATTGAGCTCGATTTTGGTGTTGTTTATGTTAAGAATGAGAAAATAAGGGTAACTGTAGAGTGTTTTAAAAAGAGAACTGATGATTGCAATTGGTGTGTTCATGTTTCAGTGTGTCAGGCGAATGGTTTTTTCTATATTAAAAAATTAAAAAATGTTCATTCATGTAGAGTGTTTATCGTGAGCAGAATGGTGCAATGATGCGGTCTACTATTGTCTCATCTATTTTGGTTGACCAAATCAAGGATAAACCATCAATTAAGCCGATTGAAGTGGTTAAGGATTTCAAGAAATACTATGGTTTAGATATTTCTTACCATAATATTTGGTATGAAAAGAAGATGGTAAAGAATCATTCTTGTACAATCAATGTATCTGCTCTAAAGATACACTAAATTCTACCCCTATTTGTAAATGTGTTTTTAATGTACTTGTGAACCACCAACTAATGGTTACGTTAATTAAGAGCAAGAATTTTTTTTTAGTGTACCTGTGTTTATGGAAAAAAATATACTTTAAGATGACGTAACTTTTTAGAAAAGATGTTTCAATTACAAGATGTCACTGTCGTTATTTTTGCAATTTTAAAGGCCATTATTTATGTCTATTACTTTAACTTTTCAACAATGACCTAATGCAAAAGTAAATTGAAGAGTAAAGGTTTTTTTTTTTTTTTGAAATTCTATTAGGCCTCCATAAAAACTCTTCTTGAAATCGATGGCTGAGGTTGTATACTACTGGGCTGGGCTCACATTTATTTTTCAGGGTTGGACTGGTCGTAAGGCTAGATTGATTGAACACAAATCCTACCTTCGTCGGAAGGTTAAAGAATATTATACTCCATCATAAATTCAAGAGGATAACTTGGCATGACGTAACGCTGATAATAATGTGTGTCATGGGGTTCAGAATGTGCCTTACTCATATCGTACTCAATCTATATACAACTTATTTATTTTCATTTATAGGTCTGAGTCTTATTGAGTTCATACATGGCCGAATCAGTGTAAACCTATTTATTAAAAATATCTAGTCCTGCAAATCTAGTTGTGACTTGAAGTTACTAATGCTCAGTTTGATAAGGATGATGGAAAATAGAAAGAATCATTTGATAGGGAGGATGAAAAATAGAAAGAATGGAAAGTAGAAGGGATACACTCTTTATCCTTCAATGATGGAAAGTAAGAAATATACATTTTCCTTCCTTTGTGTTTGGTTGGATGGATGGAAAATAAAAATAACTATTTTTTTTTTTGTGCTGACTAATTTTAAGAGTAACAATCGAGTCGAGTCGTGTTGTGTCAAATTCATGTTGAGTCATCACGGGTTTGTGTCGAATATTAGTCAAATTTAACTTAACTCATTTAACTAACTGTATCGTGTCGAGTTATGAGTTGACATGTTTATTTTCGTATCGAGTTCGAGTCGTGTCATCGTGTTGAATCAAAAATTTTCACCCTTAATTAAGATGAAAAAAATATTTTTTTTAATTTAAATTTTTTTATTTTTTAATTTTTAATTTTTTTTTAAAATTTTTTTTTAAAAAAATTTTAAAAATATATATACATATTTTACCATTGTATTTTTATATGAAATTAATGTATACATAAGATATATAGAAAGATAAGATACATCTCAACACAAATAATTAATTTTTCATTAACTTTCCTTCCGAGTTTGGAGGGATTGATTTTGGTGAGTTGGAAAGAAAATTAATTCATCAATTTTTTCATCCTTCCTACTTTCCTTGCTTACCAAACATAATATTTTATTTATCCCTCCAACTTTTCATCCTTTCAATTTTTCATTCTTCCACTTTTTTATCGTACCAAACGGAGCATACGTTGAACTCATTATCACTAATTTCACACTAATTTTGTGTTGAGGTGACGAGTAATGTAGAGAATTATCAGCCTCGTTTCAATTTCCTGATTTGTTTACAGCCACACAAGTTTGAAAGACAACTTGGTGCTTGAGAATGTAGATTTCTCTAGCTATGTTGTTAACAGCTACACAATCAAAGCAGTTATAGATCTTAATCCAACTTAAATTTTTTTTTTTTTTTGGTTCAACTGGCAAGAATGGTAAGACTAATTAAAACACACATCGACTAATCTCCTCCTCAATTTTGTTATAGGCAAGTCATCCACGTCGATACTAAAATATCATCATTAAAAACTTAGTTTAATCGATGACATTCATCTCATAAGTAACGGTGACAACAAGTTCCCCCATCTCGCTTGAACATAGATACATAGCATTATGATTAGAGTATATATCTATATAATAAATGAGCTAAGATCTAGTAGCTTGCCCCTATTTCATTCTTAAAATGTTGTTTCAACTAATTCACATCTCTGTTCATGCAAATCTTTTTTTTTTTTTCTCTTTAAAGATTTTTCAGAGTCTAAATAAATGTAATTTATACTAATAATACTTACTAGTAGCAATGGCGGTAGCAACAGCAATTGTAGAAAGACTTTTGTATCAAATCAAAATCAGCATTTGGGCAATGAAATTGAGTAAAAGCTTAATCGAGAAAATTTCAATTAGATCAAATTGATCAAAACAGAATTTTCTTAGTCGTGATTCCTGAAATCTAACATATTGAGGCACCGAAACCGGAGCACTGATATGTCACTACCACTCAACATTGATGGCCAAGTAGGTTTATCTCTCCTCTACCTCTAGTGAAGAAAATTAGAAGGTGGCATCACTGTATCTCTTCTACACCCAAAAGTCTCCAAGTATGCTAACAACAAGAAACCTAGCTGATTGGTAGCTTCAATTTTGTTGATTCATGGGAGATCATTGTAAAAGATCAATAATATTATTTGAATTTAATTTATTGATACAATTTTATTACAATCATTGGATTGTCAGCATGTCCTAACAAACATTATAATTTACTATCAATTCAATTATTATAAATAATTCGATTAACAAATTATATTAATAAATCATATTCAAGCAACATTGCTAATAAAATATTTGGATTCTAGTCCCAAGCCCTTTTTGTGATCGAGAAGAAATCTTGCAATGGGACCACGGACCACTTGATGGAAGAGGAAAAAAGTCGGGTTGACGTTACCCATTTGGGCCTGGGCCAGCCCAGTTATGAAAATTCATTGTCCATGGATTGAAGACCCCTCTACTAGCATATCTACTGTTGGTATGCTCGACTCCCATAAGAAACAACTTTGGATGAAATGAACATATTCTAGCCCAATGCCAATAGATCAATGCGATGGGCTTTTGGTTTGTAGGAATTGGAAATATATCTGCGACATTTTTTTCCTATTAATTTTCAAGAATATGCCGTTTTATAACATTTTTCAAGTATCATTTTTTAAAAAATATTTATGATTCATATTTCATCTTTCTTTTACTTTTTGTTTTTTCAAGATTTTTTATTTTTTATTTTTATTTTTTACTTGATTATTTCAAATAGAAATGCATAGATCCATGGATGTGTACATCTATAAACCACTTAAAATTAGAAGGTGTGTTATTTGATTGAAATTGTTGATTTTACGGATTTAGATTGAGAATGTGTCATCCAACTGGGAAATTATTTCGTCAAACTATAAAGAAATCATGAATTCATTTTATTGTAATTTCTTAAATTTATTTCTATGAAATTGCGACTTTGAATTCATGCTCTTCAGTATAAAAATGCGTTTTTAGTTCAATAAAAAGCCTTTATTGGCAAAACATGGGCATTGAGTCTTCTCGAAAAAACTTCATAAGCATTCAGAGACATGATTTACTGTTTGTAATATTTATTGGGGTTTTGCTTAAGTAAAATGGTATTAGTATTTGTACAACTATTGAAAATGGGATGCTCATAGATATTATTATTTTGTATATTTGTAAGCTATGGAATGTATTTGTAATTTGCTAGTTTTGTCAGTTATGAGATTGATTTTATAACGTATAATTAGGATGGAATTATGTTAATGTTTACAATCTGATCACAAAAAAGAATAGAAGTGTTACCAAACAAGGTTTTTCGTATTTTATTAAAAAATATAAAAATTATTTATGTTTTTAAATTTTTTGAGACCCAAAAATGGTAAACGTTTTGAAATGGATAGTTACAAACACGTTTTGTATACCAAAAATCAGAGGAGGGCAGTGCCGGCTCAACCTTTAGGCCACTTAGGCTATTGCCCAAGGCCCCAAATTGGAAAAAAAATATGGGGTCCCCCCAAAAAAAAAAAAAAACAATGATATATAAGTAAAATTTTAAAATATAAATAATCAATATATATTTAATCATTGAATTAATAATGAGAGCTAACTTTAAACAAAATTCATTATTTATCTAATATACTTGGTCCTCAAATTAAGTGTAACTAGCATTATTGTAAAATTTTTAGAACCTCTTTCAAAAAAATTTAGGGCCCTAAAGTTAAATTTATTTTTTTATCTCATCGATATTTATATTATATATTTTATCAATTTGCAGTTTTATTATTAAGTAAAAGTAGTGTACTAGCACAAGATGACTATAAATTTGAATTCATTTTTTAATAACTTTATTTACAATGCACAAAATGATTATAAAATAGAGTAAGTAGAAGTAGTGTATTAGCTATCTTTTTTATTTAAAAATAGCTCATTTTCTTAATGATATCTAACAGTTAGGGATAGCTCGTTCCTAATGGTATATTGCAACGTAAGTGATGAGTGATGAATTTTGGGGGAAAATTCAATTAGAATGGTTTTGAAAAAAATGTTGGTAGCCGTTAAATAAGTCTATTTGAGACCGTCGAATGAACTTATTAAAGACTGTCATCTTTACTAATAAGATAGGACTCATTTTGAATCTTTTTCTACTTTAAAATTTAATTTATTTGGAAAAGCATAAGAACGGCTCAGATTAAATCAACTTTTAATTCAAAGGCCCACATTTTCATCTCATTTCTTTCATTTCAATCCAATGGCTTGCAATGCATCTCAACCCAAAAAAAAAATCTCGCCCATTTTGAACCCAAACACACGCCACCCCCAATTAAACCCTCTGCCCCTCTCTCTCTCTCTCTCCAATCTGCCATATTGCTGCCAGATTGTAAGTCCCCTATATTGCTATATAAAACACATAAGTCTCCTATACTGCTATGCATTTTCCCCTTAAAATCATCACATCACTCATTTCTATTACATGTTCAACCATTTAATATTTGATTAATTTATAATTTAACATAATTTTGTTAAAAAAATTTATCGAATTTCATATTTTGAGAAAATTTTGTCAATATCTTTAAAAAAATAATGGGTAAAAATAAATTTTGAATGATTTAATCAATTAAATAAATGAAAGGAAAATTATTATTTAATATAGGATATAGATTTTTTAAGACTCAAATTTTTTGTTCTATCGTGCCTTCAGGCACGGGTAATGACTAGTATTTTATATTATAGATGTCTCATTTATTTTGGAACTACTCAACTTGTATAAATTCTTATTTTTATATACATTAAAAAAAATATTTTACTAATCAAACTAACTTTCAATTATGTTTCTCTTTTATCTTAAACAAATATATATATCGTCGTATTTGATCTTTGTATTTGACTTTGATTAACACAATTTTTATTTATAAAATTTACATTTAAAATTAAAATTTGAATCAATATGTTATATCGCAAACAAATAATTTGTAAATAAATATATTTTAATACTGATGATGTACAAAATATACTTATGCAAGATCAACAGTCGAATGTGTGATAAAGTGTAATTAATGGACAATTAATAGAGCAATCAATAACAATAACGTAAATATTGGGTCAACAACACAGATATATAGTTGTTCGGTCCGGGTAACCTACTCCACTCCAGGGAATGGTAACCATGATCAGGAGACCTTTTATTAATTAAGTAAGGTGAATGAGAGAGAGAGAGAGAGAGCAATAGTTAGCCCCAGGAGAAATACTATAGCTAGGAAAGAGAAAAGCTATGCATGGAGTGTGTAGACAGGTGTAGAGGTAGAGTTCAATGTGTCCTCTCATGTAGAGAGAACTTATAATTTATAAGCACAGAGCCTTGGTTAAGGCAGTGACTTAAGGGTAAGATACTAGTCTTTTGGGGAGAATAGCTATAAAAGGTAAGTACAATTAAAGATTGTCTTGATCTTCGAGAGTGAGTATCCCGATAATTGCTCCTCATGTGCCCTAATCTTCTTGAACTTCTTAGACTTTGGATTAGGCCGAACTCACGAACTGGGCTTGACTTACCTTGTAACTATTTTGGACTTACTTAATTAATTGACCCTGACCCTATAAAATTTGGGCTCATCATTTGCCCTTCATGCCCCAATCCTAGTAGTGAATAGGGGTTGCGGGCATGAGTGAGTTATTCCTTTGGATAGAACAAATATCTTGTTCTATATGGTAGCTTTTTTAGCTTTCCATCCATGGAATATTTTAAGCTTATTTTTCTATATGATAATGTCAGTGTTGGAGAGAGGATGAATAGAAGAATGAACGCTTCGACGCATGTAGATGAAGATGCTTTGACTAGTGGCACTATGGGTATGAACCTAGGCAACACCAGGCATAAAATTGGGCGGTGTCACAGGCAACACCATAGAGAACCCAGGCAAATTGATGATTTCTTTGGTTTGTGAAAATTCTCTCTTTCATAGGTGATCCCGTGGTTGATGGATTAACGACGAAGGCTCTCTACGTCTCTAGGATGATGACTTCATCTCCTCCTAGAAGGGGTGAGATTTGATGTCCACAGTGTTTCCTAGCTAAGGTCAGATGATTTTACTGTTTCTCAGAAGACAAGGTTTGACGCCCTTAGCACTTCACATAAGTATCCTAATTAATGGCCTGGTGTCCCTACTGTAGGATGTCAATTTTGGCTAAGCAGAGGCTTTAGAGGTTTGTGACACCTTTTGATGTCAGCTCTCGGGGTCTTAAGGGTATCATCGATACCGAGATAGATGACTTTGTTATGGTACCCCGCTATTATGTGAAACTCTATCTTCTAAATGCTTGGTCACGTTCACATTCTGACTTCAGAAATTTGTAGATGGCTACGGCTTGTCTTTATTTTTTAGGACGTTCAAACTCATCGAGGTGTCAAGAGCTTTGATGGAAGAGAGACATGGACACTAGGCTGCAGTTAAGGTTAGCTCATAAGAGAGCAACAACTTTTGAGGCCGAGCTTCTAGAGAACGAGGCTGTTTGTGTATAAGCATATGCTGAGTTAGGCCGAGTTTATGGTGACTCTCATGAGAGCCACTAAGCTAGAGACATAGACTGTCTGAGCAATGCAGAGATAGGCCAAGCTTTTGGCGACTAGTGAAAGAGCCACTTAGCTAGAGACATAGGCTGCTCGTTTAAGAGCAGAGTAGAGATAGACCAAACTTTTGGCAACTCTCGTGAAAGTCGCTAAGCTAGTGACATAGGCTGCCTACTTGAAAGTATAATAGAGATAGGCCAAACTTTTGGTGACTCGCGAGAGAGTTGCAAAGCTGGAGATATTAGATGCCTGCTTGAGAGCAACGCAGAGTAGAGATAGGTCAAGCTTTTGGCGATTCTTGTGAGAGCTGCTAAAATGGTGACATAGGTTGCCTGTTCGAGAGTAGAGTAGAAATAGGCCAAGTTTTTGGCGACCCGCAAGAGAGTCACTAAGCTGAAAACATAGGTTGCCTGTTTGAGAGCAGAACAGAGATAGGTCAAGCTTTTGGCAACTCTCGTAAGAGTCGCTAAGCTAAAGACATAGGATATCTACTTGAGAGTAAAGCAAAGATAGGCCAAGCTTTAGACTACTCTTGTGAGAGCCACTAAGTTGGAGACATAGGCTGTCTGCTTGAGATCAGAGTAGAGATATGCCAAGTTTTTGGCAACCCGCGAGAGAGCCGTTAAGCTGGAGACATATGATGCCTATATTAAAGCAGAGCAGAGATAGACTAAGCTTTTTAACGACTAGCGAGAGATGCGCTAAGTTAGAGATTGAGGCTACTTGGGAGCATAGGTAAAATTAGGCCAAAATTTTTGGCAACTCGCGTAGAGAGTGCGAAGCTAGGGATATAGACTACTTGAGAGCATAAATAGGATTAGGTCGAACTTCATGGCGACTTGCGAGAGAGTGCAAAGTTGAAGATATAGGGTGCTTGCATGAGAGCACTGTTGGGCACTGAGGCATTGGCGACGCTGGGCACTAGAGCATGGGCGGAGCTGCGTTTTCCTTGGTCGAATTCAAGGATTCCAATTAGCTCAAGGATTAGAATCAGTTCAACACTGCAATCCATGCGAGGCTAGAGAAAAGATGTTTTAGAGGTTGACTCTTATTCTTGTTGCCCACTCAATTTCGACCACCTTGCACAAACAAAGATGATGGCGGGGGAGTTTTGATAAACCTGTAAGACAAGGAAAATCTATGTGAACCAATGGCCAAAAGCGGCCAAAGAGACTCTGACGTTTGAGTTAGTAAACAAGTTGAAGAAAAAGTATATGGTGAATATGTTAGAATTTCATGACCTAAATTGGTACTCAAAACCTTTATTTATAATGGTATAGGGATCAGTGTTCTATATAGACTTGAATTTTAGGTTGTGATATGATAGACCTCATAACCAATCCCCTAGACATTCGAGACAGAGTCTATTAGGACGTTGAGTCCTGGATTGTAGGATGAGATGTGCTCGCTAGGAGACGTTATTTATCAACAATCCATTGATACTCAGAGTAGAGTTTCAATAAGTTTCTAGGTCCTAGGTCAGTCCTTAGCCAAGTAATAAGTGGGTGCCGCTAGGCGCTGACCGCTGGAGACGCCAAAGAGGGAGGGGCTGACCTCGTTGGCGGCGGCGCCCAGGCGTCGACGGAGAAGGGGCTACTTCGGGTCGCTTGGACGACGTCTTGGGTTGCTTCGGCGTTGGGCACTAACCGCTGGGCGCTGACATTGATTGCTGGGTGTTGGCATTGGACACTGACTATTGGGCGTTGGTACTGACCGTTAGGCACTAGCACTAAGCATTGTTTACTGGGCGCTAGCACTCACCAATGGATACTGGCCACTAGGTGTTGGACATTGAATGTTGGGTGCTGGCACTAACGGTTGGATACTCACTGTTGGGCGCTGGTGCTGGACATTGACCGTTGGGCGCTGGTGTTGGGTACTGACTGTTGGGCACTAGCACTGACCGCTGGTTGGAGAACTAAACAATGAGGAAGAAACGGTAAAACTTCAGATGGCCATAATTTTGCGCTTAGTTGTCCATTTGAGGCGATTTTTTTTGTATTTTTAAATTTTGGTATTTTTTCGAGATTTACGACATATAAACCCTTAAAGGCGGTTTGGGTACCAATTTTTTCTAAAAAATGCTTTTTTCTACAAAATTTGAGTTTTTAGCCCCAAATTAATGGAAAAATAGATTTTGCATGTTTACTTTTCACCGGTAGTGGCAGGACCTCGTCATGATGTGATGAATCATCTTTTGCTTGGTGGTTCATGAATCTGGTTGTTCTTGTCATTGGAGGTAGGAAGACTACAAGGAGAGAATCAAATCGATTCTTACAAACGACATCAAACTAATGATGCACAAAATAAATTTGTGCAAGATCAACAATCAAGTGTGTAATAAAATGTAATTAATGGACAATTAATAGAGCAATCAATGACAATAATGTAAATATTGGGTCAACACGCAGATGTATAATAGTTCGGTCCGAGTGACTTACTCCACTACGGGAAAAGACAATGATGGTCAGGAGACCTTTTATTGATTAAGTATTGTGAACGAGAGAGAGAACAATTGTTAGTCCTGAGAGGGATACAATAGCTAAGAGAGATAAAAGTTATGTGTGGGGTGTGTAGATAGGTATAGAGGTAGAGCTCAATGTGTCCTCTTGTGTAGAGAGAACTTTCAATTTATAGGTATAGGATATTGGTTAAGTAGGTAACTTGAGGGTAAAACTATTAGTCCTTCGAGAAGGATAACTATAAAAGGTAAGTAGAATTAAAGATTGTCTTGATATTCAAGAATGAGTATTCCGATGATTGTTTTTCACATGCCCTAATCTTCTTGAACTTCTTAGAGCTTAGACTAGGCTAAACTCACGAACGAACTTAACCTGCCTTGTAACTGTTTTAAGCTTACTTAATTAATTGAGTCTGACTCGATAAAATTTGGGCTCATTAAATACATATTTATATAACATTCTATAACATTTTTGTCTAGGACTCCAAATTAAGTTGTGTCTTCACTCGAGAAGGGGAAGCATGCGATCAAAAGATTCCGTAGTACACAAGTATCCTGTCCCTTGACCCATTCAATACATCAGTTTAATCAGTGAAGGTACTTTTTAACTTTCGAATTATGTGCAGAGTGACGACAAATCAATTAGAAAATTGTGTTCCAAAGACTAAAACAAGGAGGAAAATAATACCCTCTGGAATTATGTGCAGAGTGACAACAAATCAATTAGAAAATTGTGCTCCAAAGACTTGAACAAGGATGAAAAATGAGCGGTTGCAATCGTATTGTGATGGGTCGTTTTTATATGGTATCCTTTTTTATCGTGTTATATTTGTGTCACGTCACTTTTGATATGTGTCGAATTTATGTTAATATTCGTGTCAATAAAAATTATTTAATTCGACAATAACTTATATAATACTATTTAAAAAATTATAAAAAATTATAAAATTCTTATTTCTTGTCTATAATATTCGTTAAATAATTATTTTATATCTATAGTATCTATTAATTGTATTATTTATGTCAAATTTTAATTTAATCTATATATTATTTGTGTCAACTAATCGTGTTATTTTTAAGTTTAATGTTAGATCGAGTTCGTGCCGGATTCGTATTAACAGATAAATTTGACACCCCTAACGAAAATAATGCCCTCTGATCCTCTTTTAGGATTCATACCAACTGCGCAATGTTTACCCATCTTGATTGCAACGTTAAGTTTATCAAACCATTTATTAAATTTTGTACTACAAATCAATGTGGGTGATTGAATCAGTGAGTCACTAATTATCATCAACCTTTAATGTATAGAATTTTGACATATTATTTAATAAATAATTTTGGAAAGTATAATTTTATCCAACTCGAATATACTTGAAATTGATCATGCGAAATATTATATCAGATTTATATTATGAATAAAATTTATTATTTGACTAATACTTTATCCAATTATAATCATTTATAGTCAAATTCGTATTGTAGATAATCCATGTTTAGTAGATTCTTATTTAACAGGTTCTTGACTTTTTTTTTTTTTTATTAAATCAAAAAAACTTGTGAATTATGTATCGATTTCATGTGAAGTTCATAAGTTGTGTCTAAAATAGTTAAACAGAGATTATAGTGAAAAAAAAAGTTAAACTTGGATATTCGAATTTAGGCTTCCTTCATGCTTACAACGCTCATGACTCAACCAACCCATTTGGGTTGAAGTTGAAGCACAAGTTGGAAGAATTATCACAGAAATGGGATTTGTCCAAATGTCACTGCTCCGTTTTTCCACACGCACCTTATCCGTGTCACCGCACGCCAACCCGGGCATGGGACTAGTATACGACAGGGTCACGGTGGGCGGTCTGATTAATTTATACTGGAGGATATGCCATTCTATTGACCCTTCCCTCCCTACCCAACAAAAATAATTTAATCTTGTCCTTGACCGAGACAGTTTCACACGCCACTAGCGTCTTGTTTCATTATCAATCAATTTTCCTTTTAACCAATATTAAAGTTGATCAACTTCGATGACTCATTCTTTATGCCGCACACATATACATATCTATGTTAAATTCAACATTGTATTTTTCGTATTTATTTTCATTTGATATTAAAATTTCAAAGGATAGATAAATTGGTCACAAGCCCATTATGTAGAGTGAAGAATCTGAGTTCGAGATTTTTTT
The DNA here is from genome assembly GCA_963454935.2 of Ilex paraguariensis. NCBI lineage: Eukaryota > Viridiplantae > Streptophyta > Magnoliopsida > Aquifoliales > Aquifoliaceae > Ilex > Ilex paraguariensis. The sequence goes on along the minus strand of CAUOFW020005139.1, from coordinate 13,901 downwards.
TTTGTAGCCATTAATTGTTGGAGAATTATCCTGTTTATTACATTACACACCCAGGAGTGACAAATGCCATAGAAAAACAGTGCTACTGAAACTTCAATCACTTTTGACATCAACAGATGCCGCCAATGTATGGACTAATAGAGGCAAATGTGTAGTTGCAATCAAGCAAGTCCCAAACAGCAACATTTTCATAGTTGTATTAATCAAGCTAAATATTAAGGGTTCCTTCTGCACCGTGGCATGCCAATTTTGATTTATTATTTTCCGATTGTTGAATAATACTTTGATTTCAATGTGATGCTAAAATATTGGTTTAGATGACTTTTCAAATGTTATCATTTTCTTGTTCGTGTTTAGACTTGGAACACTCGCATGGCAAAATAATAATAATTTATTTTGTTGGCGTATTTTGTCTGTTTAGCATATGCCAGTGTTATGGTGTGAGTATTGGCATGGTAGAATAGAATAGGGATTATGCTATAATATTGAGTAGTTGTAGATGGGTTGCTGATATATTTATTTCCTAGATGGATACCAATCATTCGATAAAATGTCTTATCCAGAATCACAAATTTGGTGCAGAAATTCACGTGGTACCATGTCTCTGTTCATTTTTCTATTATATCCTACTAACTAATTCTGCTACATTCACATGGCTCTGGTTTTCCATCTATTCTTTTATTTTGCTGGAGTCGAATCCCCTCCAATAAAATTTTTCTTCAATTTTTTTTAGTGGATTATTCATCATTAATGGGTGAAGTGTCCATTTGAATACAAGGAGTCTTATTTAAATTGCATGGCAGATGATCAGCCCAAAAAAAATTTAAAAAGAGAATGTATTGCATGAATCTCCACCCGTTTTCGTGTCTCCAAGTGAGAGAATTTTGGAGATAAATATTAATATGAGTTGTGTAACTCACTAGTTTACAAAATAAAACACCGACCAGTTTTACCAAACATTTAACTTATTTTTTTTTGGGTCCTACCAAACATTCAGTGACTTCTATTTATTATTTTTACTAAATTCTCCAAACCTTTCCTATACGCAATCATTCATTGAGTTGTATCAAACCAGTTCAACAAAATTAAACATTTTTACTGGTAGTTGTTGATCTGTTATCTATTTGTCTTTTCTTTTAATTAGTTTTCCTTTTCGGATCATTATTTGTCATTACGGCAAGGATAGGGAGTAATCCTATTACTGGTCATGTACGGATGCACCTCTTTTCATTGTCCATGGTCTTCTCTAATGGTCCCTTTGGTAGTTGTCCATGGTCTTCTCTAATGGTCCTTTTGGTAGGAGGGATGAAATATTGAAAGGATGAAAAAATAAGAGGGATAGATTTTTCATCCTTAAAAGAAGGAAAGAGATTTTTCATATTTTGTGTTTTGGTAAGAAGGATGGAAAAGTGGAAGGAATACATTTTTTATTATTTTATTTGACATGAAAAAAATAATAGAATATTATTACTTGTGAAATATCAAAAATACCCTTAGAATATAAATAATTTATTGAGAGAGATAAGTTCTTTGAAATAAATAATAATTAAACATTACATAAAAGTTGTGGGACCCATCATGACTAACTTATCAGCCACTTTCCGCCCAAAAATGGAGGGATTAAAAATGGTGGCCTGAATGGATTTCCTTTTCCTCCATCTCTCCTTTTTAACCAAATAAAAAAAAAATTACATTTTTCATCCTACTTTTCATTCATTATTTTTCATTCATCCTACTTTCTCTCTTACCAAACAGGCCATAAGGTTCCTTCCCTGTGGCCAAATAATTCCAACTGTCCAATCGATGAGTTCTGACTTATCAAGCAATAAGTGTTGAATATTCACATCAACTGAAACACGTAGTCAATTCTCCATGCTTTCCTTTTCATTTCAGTAGCCTCTACAATGATGCTGTGCTTTCTTCCACGCTTGATATTAGCTATGTTATATAGCCTCATTATTGCCACACTTCTATAAAGATGACATAACTACTTTGGAAGACTTTTGCTCATGGTCGTAACCCGAATCATTCAAATTATTTTTTTTTTGGACTCATAATTATAACATAAATTTTTACATAATCATCCGTGTTTAATAAAATTAGATGTTAATATTTAGTTAAAAGATCTCTCAACTCAAAATTTTTTGAAATTTACGTCTAGTCTCTTATTCAATAATCAAATGAACTTGTAGATACCATATAGAAAACCATAGTTCTAGCAAGAGCAGCATTAATAGATAGTCCAAATATCATTTAATTCATGTTAGTCCAGCAAGGTTATTCATGCAGTGGTCCTAACTAACTCAAGATGTTTGAAATTTGCGTCTCATCTCTTATTTATTCAACAATCAAATCAACTGGTAGGCACCATGTACAAACTGACAGTTATGGCAAGAGCAGCATTAATAGACGGTCCAAGTATCTTATAATAATTCATGCCGTGGTCCTATCTATGCTAATGGTAGGATTCCCCAGCTGTCATGTTTAGCCACTGGGGAAGCAGATATGCCTGACGAAGTGGGTTGTCCTTTTGAGAGCGCTGTGTTTAAAACAGATTGAATATAGCCATGACCATACATATTAATGTCGTACCATTTGCGATACAAACCGTGTTTTTGTATTATTTTTGTATTGTATTATATGATACAGAATACGATACATATGATAAATAAAAAAAAATATAATATGTTTTTAAAAGTTTTTTAGGACTGAAACGACATCGCTTCTCTTAGGATCTTATTTTTTAATTTTTAATTAATAAAACAAAGTCGTTTCAGTGGTTAAATTTAAAAAAATAAAATAAAATAAAAGTGGCTTTTGTCTCTAATTGATGACAACCAAAAACTGTCCACCAAAAAGTCAAAGAGAGAAAAAAAGAGCAACATCAGTCTTCTTCATGGCAATGAATTATTGCAAAAAAAATTATTCTCCAATCTACAATTCTTCATCACAAAGAAGTCTTCAATGTCCTGATCCTCTAGATCTACGAAGAGTTCGGCTAAAGGTTTAAGCCTTTTTCCTATTCGAAATCCTAAATTTTTTTTCTTCCTTCTTCTTCTTCCTTCTTATTTGGTTTCTCCTTAGCGAAGAGTTCAACTGTAGTTGCAGACCCAAACAAAGCCTAGTTCTTCCTCAGTTTTTGCATTTTAATATTAGTAAATTATGTTGAAAGACTGAATAGTTGGTGAAATATTAATGAAATGCTATGTTATTTTGAATCTATGACTTTTTTGTAAAAGTATATATATGATACACTATTTTAAAAAAATGATACCCCTTCCACCGATTTGATAACTATAGCCATGAGTTTGTTTTAAAGAGCAAGAGAAGATCTACAACCACTTATACCTTCCTATGGATTTAAGGATAAGTCACATGTTTATAAGCGGGATTTATGTTGTGCACATGTTGTGTTGTGAACAATCAAATAATTTAAAAAAATAAAAAGCAATTACAAATGATAATACCCAAAATATGCCTAAGGTTGAGCTCGGGTATCCAGCTCGGACCCCTCAAGCTCAGGCCACTCAACCCATCACGAATGACTAGGGAACTTAAGGTCAGTGCCTCCTCCCCAGCAACTGCACCTCCACAGGAATATCACAAAAGACAGCTGACTTCCACCCAAGCACCACACATAACATAACGGTCTTTTATTTGGGCAAAGAAGTCGTAATTGTCTCAACGATATCCATAGCAATTGCATAAAATGCGCAACCGTTACGAGAAAAAGGTTAAGATCACACCCAAGATCATGCAAGGCCTCCAAAAACTATAAATAAGAGGCATATCCCTCACAACATGATACAAGCAACTAGCCTACGTGAATACCCTATGTAATCTTCCTCTCTTTATCACTAAAATCGCCCTAGGAGCAAGAGGCTCCCTTCAGAGTGTATTAGCCAAGCTCCCGAGCTGGGAAACCACTATAAATATTTTGTGTGTCATTCCCCATTCTCTTGTTCAAATCTTGAGAGCCTAGAAGCTTTAACTGAGTCATTCAATACTCCATTAATCCCTAAAGATCTTGAGCTCTGCGCAATTGTGTCATATACACCATCAGTTGGCACCGTCTATGAGAACGACTGTTCCTATAAAAAATTCTACTAATATCTTCAGTAATTGATGTTTTTTACGCACAATATGATCAGAAATCAGATGAATCATCTGCATCTACAAAACTAACAAGAAGTCGCCACTAGAAAACAGTAGGAGGACCCCCTGCCTAATCCTGAATCTAATCCTTCAATGGCGAACCCTTCTTCAGACGACAAATTTGAGTCCTTTCACCAGGACAACCAACGTCTCCTCCAGCAAAATGAGGAATTGCTAAACCTCATCTAAGCCCAGCATCCCCGGAGGGCATAGCCAGCCCAAGATGATCTCCAATGGGGGGAACATCAACGTCCCAATCCTTTAAGGGAGAATATGGAGGAGAATGAGCATAGTCAATCATTTGACAACATACCTTGTCGAAAGAATGGAGAAGACGAGGAAGTGCAAAGCCAGAGCAGGGGGACTCATAACAACTAGCTTCCCCCATTCTAGCAAAAAAGGAAGGAGCAATTATGGTAGCAGCACTTCAAGGAGATCCAACAGGAGCTCAGCCACATGAAGAAGGTCGTAAGGGGCAAAACTCCAGTGACTATGGACACCCTGGTCCAGTAGACATAGTTTTCATTCACTCTAGAGGTGCTATATTTTCCCCTTGCACCAAAATTCAGAATACCACAGATTGAAACATTTGATGCAACAAAGAATCTCATGGACCATCTCAACACCTATAAGAACCAGATGGAGTTGCATGAGTATCAAGACCTAGTGTGGTGTCGAGCTTTTGCAATCACCTCGAAAGGCTCAGCCTTAGCTTGGTCAATAGGCTGACCCAAGCATCCATTTTCTCCTTTAAGGAACTCTCCATCTCATTCATCTCATATTTCATTGGAGCTCGAACCTATTGAAAGCCGAGCTACCACTTATTGAATGTAAAACAAGGACCAAATGAGACACTATGGAGCTACATTCAAAGGTTCAACTCAAAATCTTTAAAAGTAGACGTCCCTAATGAGAAGTTTAGTCTCACTACCTTCATTGTTAGGCTAGGAGTCCAGTCAAAGGACTTGATATTCTCTATCTCCAAGAACCTAGAAGCCAGTATGGCTAAGGTCCTTACCAAGGCAGAGAAGTACATCAATGGTGAGGAAGCTTTCCTTTCAAAGGCTGGGAGCTCGACTACCCACAAGGAGAAAGATAAGAGAAAGGACCAAAGTCCAAAGAAGGAGAGGAGTCGAGAACGGTCTCCACAAAGAGACAGAGATCGCTCCTCAAAAAGAGAAGAGGGGACATCAGAGATCGCCTAGGACCTCCACCTCAGGAGCTGCAACCAACGTACACCCCAAGGCAGTTCTCTCCCCTTAATGTTATTATGTCCTAGGTTCTTTATGAGGGGCAAAATGAAAAAGTTCCTAAGATGGCCAGCTCGGATGAAAACTGACCCTGCAAAGCAGGACATAACGAAGTACTATGAGTATCACTAGGACCATGGCCACCTCACTAACAATTGCATGCAGCTGAAGAAGAAATCGAGTTCTTAATTTAGAAGGGGCAACTGCATCGCTTTGTGGCCCAGAATAATCAAAACCGAGTTCATCCACCTCTTAGACCTCAACAGCAAGCTGTTCCACAACATCAACAGCCCATGTGAGAAATCAGAGTAATATTAGGAGGATTTGCTAGAGGTGAAGAAACTAGCTCACTAGGAAGGCCCACATGCTAAAAGTCAAAGCTGAAGACATTTTGGAAGCACAGGCTGTGTCCAAAACTCCTTGACTAAGCATGGATATTACGTTCTTAGACTCGGATCTTGAGGGCTATCAACACCCTCATAATGATCCCTTGGTGGTAGGGGCTATCATTTCTAATAGAACAATCCACTGAGTTCTAATTGATAACGAAAACTCTGTCGATATCATCTTCACACCAGCCTTTAACAAAATGGACATCGGTAGAAACAAGCTCAAGTTATTGAAAACTCACCTATTCGAATTCTCTAAAGAAAGGGTGTTCCCCTTAGGCTCAATCCAACTCGTTCTCAGAATGGGAGACCCCCCTGTCAATCAACCACCACTGTGAGATTTTTGGTCGTTGATGCCTTATCATCATACAACGTTCTACTAGGGAGGCCTTCTCTCAATGCCATGCGAGCTATCCCTTCTGCCTACCACCTTGTGATGAAGTTTCCTACTAAAAATGGCATTGGGGTGATCTGAGGAGATCAATGTATAGCAAAGAAGTTCTACATGGCATCCATGAAGAAAAAAGAAGTCGAGACCATACAGATGGATAATGTCGATATGAGGGACGAGTTGGAGACAAGGCCCACACCTTCAAAAGAGTTGTACCTAATCCAGCTTGATGACTAACCAGACCACTTGGTATTTATGGGATCAAAGCTACATAAGGAGATAAAAGATCTCCTTATTCAATTTATGAGAAAAAATATCGAGGTGTTCATTTGGAAGCACGAGGATATGTAGGGGATTAACCCCAAATTCATCACACAAACTTAGTGTGAATCCAACCTTCAAGGCAATCAAGTAGAAGGGGAGAAGCTTTGCTCCAGAATGTCAGAAATCCATCAACGAAGAAGTCTCCAAACTCCTTCATGCCAAGGTCATCAGGGAGGCAGACTATCTGACCTGGTTGGCCAACGTGGTCCTTGTTAAGAAGACCAACGACAAATGACGTCTTTGCATTGACTTTACTGACCTGAATCGTGCCTGCCCCAATGATAGCTTTTCACTACCTCGAATTGATCTAATCGTGGATACCACAGCAGGGCATGAACTACTCAATTTCATGGATGCCTTCTCAAGATACAATCAAATCAGGATGGATCCCAACGACCAAGAGAAGACGTCCTTCATAACCAAGCAATGGACATACTACTATCAGGTCATTTCATTTGGGTTAAAGAATGTAGGGGCCACTTACCAGTGGTTACTGAATCGCATGTTTTAGAAGTAGATCGGGACATCTATGGAGGTTTACATTGATGATATGCTAGTAAATTCGTTAAAGGGTGAGCTCCAGATCCAGCACCTCGAAGAATCTTTCCAAATTCTAAAGAAATACCAAATGAAGCTCAACCCAGCCAAATGCGCCTTGGAGTCTCCGTAGGAAAATTCCTAGTTATTATAGTTAACAGTCGAGGCATTAAGGCTAACCCACAGAAATTTCAAGATGTGATTGACATGCAACCACCCTCAAACACAAAGGAAGTCCAATGATTGATAGAGAGAATAGTAGTATTGAGCCGATTTGTCTCTAGTTCAAGCGATAAATGTTAGTCCTTCTTTCAAATTGTGAAAAAGGCATTCTAGTGGGATGCAGAGTGTGGGGAGGCATTCAAAGCCCTTAAGGATTATCTCAGTTTACTGCTAGTTCTTGTAAGCCCTCGAGAAGGGGAGGTGCTCACCCTGTACCTTGTTGTCTCAGACATTTCTAGAAGCATAGCCTTGGTGAGGGAACTAGACAGAACTCAACAACTAGTTTACTACTGTAGCAGAGCTCTTAGAGGAGCAGATGAGAGATATCCAAAGATGAAAAAACTAGTCCTAGCTCTGGTAACAACAGTAAGGAGACTCAGACCTTATTTCCAAGCTCACATAATAGAAATCCCCAAAGATCAACCAATGAAGCAAGTCCTACACAAGATTGAGTCATCAGGAAGACTGATCAAATGGGCAATAGAACTTAGCGAGTTTGACATTAGATAAAAACCCAAGACTACTATCCAAGGGTAAATATTGGCAGATTTCATCGCAGAGTAAACAATAGGTTGAGAAACATCCTTAGAGCCCACCTAATTAGTTCTCGGGCTCCCAACATGGAAGCTTTCCGTAGATAAAGCAGCAAATGCCCACGGAAGTGACACCAGATTAATCCTGACTTCGCCATATGGGATAGATATAGAATATGCCATCAGATTCGATTTCAAAGCTTTAGACAACAAGCAAAATATGAAGCCGTAATTGCTAGACTCAAACTAGCCCATTCCATGGAAGTAGAGCAGTTCATGATACATAACGACTCCCAGCTGGTAGTGAAGCAGATCGAAGAAGCCTACGAAGTTAAGGGATAAATGATGGCTCTATGCCTGAAAGAGGTACATCAACTGATGAAGAAATTCGTAAAAGTGAAGGTTGTGCGTATTTTGCGAGCAGATAATTCTCGAGCCGATGCCCTAGTCAGACTAGCCACTGTTTCCCAGAAGAACCTGGAAAGGTTGATTCCGTTCGAGCACCTAGATGAGCCATCCATAAGCTTAGAGGATGAGGAGATAATCCCTATTCAGACACAGTCGACCTAGATGGACCCAATTAAGGATTACCTACAGAATGAGACCCTTCCAACAGATTCTAAAAAAGCATCAAGGCTAAGAGCCAGGTTGTTCAGATTTACCATCCTGTAAAGGAACCTATACAAATGAGGCTTCTCATCACCACTCTTGTAATGTGTTGGAGATGAGAAGGCAAATTACATTCTAAGAAAATTCTATGAAGGCATCTTTGAAAATCACATCGGAGCTCGGACTCTAGTTGGCAAAGCTTTAATGCAAGGATACTTTTGGCCAACCATGCTCAGGGATGTTATAGAGCTAGTCAAAAAGTGCAAAATTTTCCAGTTGCATATGCTAATATTCCACACTGCTCACCATAACTTTTCATCTCGGTGATTAGCCTATGGCCATTCCAGTAGTGGGTTCCAACAATGAGGATTAGACATACTCAGACCCCTCCCAATGAGCATTGAACAATGCAAATTTGTCATAATTGGGGTATACTGCTTCACCAAATGGGCTGAGGTAGAACATCTTGCAAAGATTATAGAGCAGAAGATCTAGAGCTTCGCTTGGAAGTTCATAATCTACAAATTTGGAATCCCAAGGGCACTCGTCTCAGACAATGGGAGGCAGTTCGATAATTCTAGGTTCAAGGGATTTTGTGTCGAGTTGGGCATAAAGAATTATTTCTCAGTTCCAACTCACCCTCAGTCAAATGGGCAAGTAGACCATCTGGACCATCAAAGTAGCTCTGAAAACCAAGCTTGAAGCAATTAAAAGGCCGATGGGTGGAAAACCTGCCAAAAGTACTATGGGCTTATAAAACCAGTGCCAGAGTAACCACTTACGAGACACCTTTCACCTTGGCTTATGGCATTGAGGTAGTGACCCATGTGAAAATAGGCATTCCATCCCTAAGGATAGAGCTCATCAACCTCGAGCAAAATAACGAGTCACTACTAGTCAATCTCAACCTCTTATACGAAAAGAGGGACAAAGCCTTGTAATGTATCCTTAACTATCAAAGAAAAATGGCATGATATTGATTTGACCTGGATGGTTCAATCAGGGCCTTTTGTTGCAGTAGTTGACCAATAGGAGAGGAAGAGAAAGAGGAAGGTGAGGCAGTTTAACCACTGTCCAGATGCCATCACCACCATCCGGACTATGCTAAACCACTGGACTTTGCATGGCATGGTTCCTCCTTGCTTTGATGTTATTACATTTCCCTCCCCTTACTGATGTAGCTTGTACACTTTAATCCCCTTGAATTTGCGTAATTCCGCACAAAACCCAGAAAAATGTCAAGTTTAACGCATTAACCCTAATTTACACACTAACCCTAATTTCACGTAACTTGATTGTTTTAACCTAATTCTTTAACAATAGTAATAAAAATAAATAACAAAAAAAATCACATTTGTAGATTTCATGATTGTATTTAGCATATGCAACAAGTCTTTAAACCCCTAGCTGATCCCTAGTGGACGAGGTTTGTCTCGTGAAGGTTTTCAGTGAAGCTACCTGCAAACTTCAAATGTTAGAATACAATAATTCATATTTTTCACAGATAAAATTAAATCCCCATTTCTCTATATTGCTAGGATACCTCCCTTCCTTGATTACTATAAGAGTAACACACATTAGTTGTAACACTATCCATATATTATCAGAAAAACTCGTGTGTGTGTGTGTGCAAGGATTCCTTTATTCCAAAAATCACTTAAGAAATATCAGCACCCTTTACTTTAATGTACAAGACTTCGCTCGATGTTAATCCCTTCCTTGAAATCACTCAGCAAAGAACAAACTCTCATTATAGTGACTATCACTCAAAAATTACATATGATAAGAATATTGTTAACAAAGCAAGGTAATATCACATGTAGTGTATCAAAAGAACGGTTATTTGAATAAAACTAGAATTTGGCATAATCTCATAAAGAATATTAACACTACATCAAACACATTATCAACACTTTCCCTTTTCATAAATAGGTGGAAATAATACACATGCATGACTTCTACAATCAAAAAGGACTTTAATAGGGTTATAACGTGGTCATGGGTATTGGGTTCAAGAAACGACGTCAAAGGTATTCAAAGGCTATCATTTCTTAATTACTGTGACACACCTCTTTCCTATTTATCCAAAACTTCCACATGGTATTTCCATTCTTCCATTTTCATTTTCATTTTCCTTTTTCTAGGCTATTTTCTTTCTTTCTTCTTTGCTTTTTCTTTTTCTTTTCTTCCACATAATTTTTTTCTTTCTTTCTTTTACTTGTAGTCACCTCTTCTTCTTTTTCTCCCTTTCTCTTAGAGTACTTCCTTAAGAGAGGGTGAAAGAAAATTAGATAGCAAGGGTTGGTCAATTATATTTTTCTATGGCTCGATTAACTTAAGGGTTTCATGAAATTATACTTTTAGGCTCAATCACGGCTAGCTAGGGATGAAATTATCCTTAGGAGAGGGTGCACGAAATTATACTTTTAGGCTTAATCACGGCTAGCTAGGGATGTAATTTTGTAAAATAAATGGCTAAGACTCAAAATTAAATAAAAAATGGCCTAAGATCATTTTCCAGAAATCATACACCTGCATAATTTTGAATTAAAAAATTTAAGAAAAATGTTAACCATGTTATTCAATGAGTGCTAATAAAAAAAAACTAATGAGATTATTCAAATAAATTTTACGCTGAATTGAAAATTCTTACTTTATTAAATGTGAAATATCTCTCTAAGGAGGATTGGCTCAAAATCTGCAATAGGTTTTACATCACTACTATATATGTAAACTTAATAAGTGAGTGAAATATTTCAGAAGGTTTTCAAAATAAGGAACTTTACGTGCTCAAAAGAATGAGTTTCTATGAAAATATTAAGATAGTGCACAACTAATATATGAAAATCCCGCACAATTGAGTTAAGGGTATCCCTGCAAAGTATAAGAACAATAACCTAATTGTTAACGTGAATCACATGAAATACGCATCCTAACTCAACAAAATTTAACCAAAAATGAACTAACTGTATTAACTTAAAAACCAAATCCAAAAACAAACATTCAAAACATAAAAACTAAAATGAAATGCATAAATTAAAAAGTTCAGGAAATATAGTAGAAGTGTGGAAATTCCAGTGTCTCGGATCATGAAGTTGGTGAGCCTCCACCGTATCTCTTTCCATGTAGCTTCGGGATCTTTCTGTGGTTCTCCTTTTACTACAGTTTTGCTCTTGTGTTCAAAAAGCATCAATACATGCAAGTATAAGTAATTAAACATTCATAACAGCACACCGTTAAAATTAAAACTTAACACACCAACTTTTAAAAAGAAACACAAAACCCTAAAATTTAACATTCTTGATTGTTACAAAGAGGTCAATTTTCATCAAAATCCTCTAAACTTAGTAAATCAATGAACCAAGCAATCTCACGCCACACATATCTTGCATGCATTAGACTGGAATAAGATGGCGTCTCAGGGTTATCCTTTCTCTACCCATACTTAATTCAACTGAGACGAGCAGGTGCACAACCTAAAATTGGTTCAGAGTATTGATTGAATTCTCTCATATGCATTAATCAACCACCCTTCACACAACCAAGAGTAAACCAAAAGATTTTTTTAAAAAAAATTTGAATTGTTTTGTAAAAAGACTCACTATCTGGCTCTTTAACATCTACTAGTCACAAAGACGAATATGGATTCCCTCCCCCTAACCTAAATTTTACATTGTCCTCAATGTATAGCATAATGAAATAGAATTATAGACAATTGCTAATAAGATCTAGAGGCAAGACAAATACACAATGAAAAACCTAATCTGTAAGATAAACAAAGAAACTGTACAAAAGAAATGAAAACACAAAAGAAAAATTCTAACTAGTATATATAAGAAGTGCATAGGAGATAGATGAATCAAGCTTAAGTTCCCAATTAGAGTTAGTGCTTAGTTTCAGTCGGGGGCTTGTTTCTTCCAACTAACTTCATCTTGCTTAAGTTTCTTACATCTCCTAAAACTTCCTACGAAGAATTTAACAAATTAGTGTAAAACTCCACATCGGTATTTCCACTATCCTTAACGAAATTAATCAAACAAACTTGTAGAGGGTCCAAATAAGAAGAGGTGTTGACTTTCTCCTCTACAATCTCATCAATTACATCTACCTTGCAAATTTCTCCCTCCTTACTTGGGTGCTTTGTCACATCAAAGATGTTCAATTCACTAGTCATATTTTCAAATAAAAGTTTTATGACTTCATTCCTACAGTTATTCAATGCATTTGATGTAGTAAGGAATATTCATCCTAAAATGACAGAAATTTGTGTAGCAGTTTGCATAACAAGTTGAGTATTGAAAGCAATGAAATTCACTAGGAAATATAATTTATCGACTTGAACGAGTACATCCTCCACAAATCTTTGTGGGTTTTCACAGATTGATCTACCAATTACAATGTGACATTAGTGAGATTTAGCTCACCCCACCCTAACTGTTTATAGACTGAGTAGGGAAGTAAGTTGACACTGGCTCCCAGATCAAGCAGGGGTTGGTCAACTCAAAATTTTCCAATTATGCATGACACTATAGGACTTCCAGGATCTTTGTACTTAAGAGAAAGTTTACAGTTAATGCTGCATGATAGCACTAACCTGCTCAGTTAAGAATGCTCTTTTCTGTACATTGATCTTTTTTTTTGACTGTGTAAAGGTCTTTTAAAAACTTGGCATAGGATGGAACTTATTTGATTGCATCTAACAGGGGGATGTTAATCTTTACTTGCTTGAACAACTCAAAGATTTCAGAATGATTGGTTGAGATTTAGGTTTCTTGACTCTTTGAGGAAAAGGTAATGAAATAGGACATGAAGATTCTTTTTCATTTGGCGGTTCTGGTTCCTTTTCAGACACGGGTTCAAGCTCAATTGGTTCATTTACTGGGATCGACTCAGGTTTTGCCTCAGAAATTAACATATCGTTAATGGTTTTTTCAATCGCCTTACCACTTCTCAATGTGGTAATTACTTGCACCTAACTCAGAGATGCTTTAGAAGACATAACATTAGCCTGGTTTTGACTTTGTGGGGGTTTTGGTTGAGATAAGAATTTTTTCTTCTCTGATGTGCTTAAGGATTGGGTCAATTTGGCTAAATGACTTTTGATATCTTCAATACTCTGTGAAGTTTGAACTTTGAAATCATTAAATGCATTGGTGGTCTGAGTATTAAAACTCATCTGACTATGAATGAACTGGTTCATGGTGTGCTCTAAACTTCTTTTGTGTGGGGGTTGATATGGCTTATATGACTGCTGAGTTTGGGGCTGACCTGAGGATGGACCTAGTTGTTGACTCATAGGTTGTGTATTTTTTTCAACTGAAACTCGGGTGATTCTACCACTCTGGATTATAGGTTTCAAAATAAAGATTGGAATAAGGATTGTTAAAATTTAAAATGGCATTGGATTGTTCCATCAAGACCTCTTTGAATGTTGGAATGGTGGGACATTCCCCCATGGGATGTCCTAATAATGCACAGATTTCACATGATT
>CAUOFW020005138.1:0-28350 GCA_963454935.2 Ilex paraguariensis | reverse complement strand
AAGACATAAGTATATCTAATCGGGAAGTGATAGCATCCATATCACTTTGCCAAGGAGGAGCAGTAGCAGGAGTGGCGGTAGTGGGCGGTGGTATCTCAGCAATAGCAACAGTACGGCTGCGAGAAGGTGGCTTAAGCTCTGGATGGAGCTTCCAGCAAGTAGCCCTGAGATGTCCTGGTCGGCCACAATAATCACATTGACGGGATCCCCCCGTCTGCGCTGATCTGGGATGCCCTGACGGCGCTGGTCTGAGCGTTGCCCATCCCTGACTAAGGATCCTGAACGGGACCCTACAGCAGTTGCAAGGGCCATCTGGTCAATCGAAGGAGTCAAAGCTGCAACTGGAAGTGATGCAATACGGACTCGACGCTCATGCTGCTCAATCATCCCATACACCTCATAAAGAGAAGGAAGTGTCAACATCGACAAGATCTGAGAACAGAGATCGAGAGGTCCCTCAAACTCATCACGAAGCCCCATAAGGAACTTGTGAATCCTATCCTCCTGCTCTCGAGTATGCAAGAATGCTGCTCCCTCGGGCTCTATCTTCGGAATAGCAGCAAGAGGACGTAGAGACTCATACTCAAGCCAGCGATGGGTCAAATAGCCATAATAATCCTGAACGGTCATATCTCCCTGTCGAGCATATGAGAGCTCCTGAGAAAGCTCATAAACACGAACTCCCCGTCCTGACTGAGAATACATCTCTGATAATGCGCTCCATAGCTTCGGAACAGAGCTATGAAACTGATGGATCCTGCAAACAGAGGGCTCCATTGAGCCAAATAACCATCCAAGAATGGCACAGTTTTCAGAGAACCACGCAGAATATCCAGGGTCGGCATCAGCTGGCTTTGGGTGAGATCCCGTCAGCCAACCAAGCTTCCCTACACGGCCTAAGAAAAGCTGGAATGAGCGTGACCACTCAGCGAAGTTACGACCATTCAACAATTGTGCCGTAACTTTTTGAGAGATCATGCCCGGTAATGCTGGTAATGCAACTGTGCCAGTAGGCACTGTATACTGGTCAAACATAAAAGTGGAAGTACCCATAGATGTCTCAACGGTAGAGGTGTCAACAGTAGGGTTCTCAAGTCCCTCAGTAGTAGCCATATCAACAACAATACTAGGGCACCCGTGACAGAAAAATAACTCTAAGATAAATAGAGGAATAAAATAAGGGAGAACAATATACCTTCAGTCGAACAGTAGCGACAAATAAGGAAGGTCCAAAAAGCTCCCAAATAATCAAGTCACGGTGCCCAGAAATCCAATATAAATGATCTACTGCATTAAAAGCAGATCAACGGAGAAAAAGATCTGGTGCCTCCTCAAAAAGGCCTAGATATTGTAACTCTAGAAAAAAAGGTGGCGCGAAAAAATAGCGACACTGTGACGAAAAGATACACGTGACCCGATAGCGGGTTGATGAGTGGGCTGGTTTGGGGCTGGTCTAGGATTGGTTTGGGTTGGACCGGGCAGTGGGTCGACGATTTGTTGTTGGCTGGGTTTTGGGTTTTGGTTTATGTGGCTGTCGGTGGAGCAGCTGGTTTAATGGAGTGGAGGCAGTCGGTGTAGATGTTAAGGCTGGGTTTTGGGTTTTGGTTTATGTGGCTGTCGGTGGAGTTTGTTATGGGTTGATCAAAGAGGCAGTTGGGTTTTCGGTGGGCAGTCGGTGATGTTTTTTTTTTTTGGCTGGGTTCTATCGGTGAGGAGGCAGTGGGGGTTTTGTGGGTCGCTGGTCTGGGTTTGGGTGTGGGTAGTCGGTTGTTGGTGTGGGCAGTCGGTTGGATTGAAACAGTCGGTTGTTGCTGTCGGTGGAATTGAAACAGTCGGTCGCTGGTCTGGGTTTGGTTTTGTCGCTGGCGGTGTGGTCTGGTTCTGATGGGAGGCTGGTGTGTGGTTTTGTCGGTGGGCTGCTGGACGGTGTAGCAGAGGCAGATGATTTTGGCAGGCAGTTGCAGATTGTGTTGGGGTGTGGCGCTGAAGGTGATGAAGGCTAGGGTTAAGGTTAGGGTTAGGGTTAGGCTTAGAGATGGAGGCTAGGGTTTTGGCTTTGATACCAACTTGGAATATGTGAAAGGGATACTCAAACTCAAAGTAGAGTCCCGTATATATAGCCAAAAATAATACAGAGTGACTTAAACATCCTTGTAGTTTAGGCAAAATATAAAAATCATAGTAAGGGTAAAAAAGGGAAAAGGAATCCTAATAAACCTAGACTACTATCTATACTCCAACATGAACTATTACCTACCGATCCTTTTTCTTTTCTTTTTGTTTTTATTCCTTGATAATAAGGAGCCGTCCCAACTGCGCATAATTAGAATTCATGGTTTATAGAGACACCCAATTTAATTACCCATAATTCACATATACCAAGTAAAATCGAATTTAAAACATATGGGTGTAACGGTATTATTGACATGGGGTATTACAATCAATAATAAAACATTAAATAAGATTGATAAACTTTACTATTCTAAAATGATAGTTATTAGTTATGGTTGCTATTGGTAGTTATTAAAATAATGGAATTTGTTAAATTCACACAGTATTATATAACTGAAGGTTGACATTACATTATGTTAATGACGTAGTGGTACCATTATATTAAATTTTTTTTCAACAAGTGCATGTTGAGAGAGAAGAGAAAGGAAAAGGGTTTGCGGGCGGAATCGAGAGGTTTTGCAGGAGATGGAGTATCCTTATATATAAAATCTTATCCTTAAAATCATATCTTTCTATTGTAGTATTCAGATTTCTTCAAAATTCTATTTTTTTTTTAATTTTTACTGACAAATTATTGATCATTAATGAATGAAGACTCACTTGTAAATAATGAATTCCATAGTAGGCGAATCATCAAAATAAAATTAAAAAATATTTGAGTGAATTTTACTCCCTTCTTGTGAATGAGAACATCTCTTTCACACAAAGACCAGCTGAGACCAAAGAGTGTGGAACTAGAAAAACAAACGTGGTACATGTGAAGCCGTCTAATCTTTCTATACCTTATATTACTTCTAATGAATGCTTTATTCTTCTTTTTAGCTGTTTTCTTCTAATGAATGCTTACCCCCAAGCATAAAACAAAGCAAAGAAGACGTTATAGCCATCATACATACTTGTAACGAATTCTTTGGCACGTGTCGACATTTTAATGGTCACTATAGCCGGTCCCTTTTTTTTTCTTTTTTTGGGTAAACCGCCAATTATTCTAAACACCACAAATTTGGACCGTCCACAGACAAAATATATATATATTTTTTTGAATTAATAGTCAGAGTCAATTTATGTTCACATCGATTAATCTCTTCCATGATTTAATCAAATGTAAGTTATCTACGCTGAAACTTAGATATTTATGAAAAATAAATCTTTCATGACCGGGTCTCAAAAAATTGTCAAGATTCAAATTAAAAGCATCTAAAAGAATTCACTGTTGGGTCATGCATGACCACAACCCTTAGCTTTTTTGAACAATCGTTTACCAAATATTTTTATTTTAAAATATTGTGATATATTTTTACCCTTAAATAAATGAATTTTATTAATATTTAATAATAAAATATTGTAATTTTATTTGTAATAAAAGATTTAATAAATAAATTTGATAAACGTTCTCGAATATACTCACTCAACTTTCCCAATTCTCCGGTGCTCCTTTGACAAGGACATACAATATCTAATAATTTTTTAATTAATATTTACCAAATCAACGTCAACAAACAAAATAATTATTTCAGCGGTAATGTTATAAATTTTAAAAAATTTATCATCTTGAATGAACAAATCATGTGGTACCATTTTGGAGAATGAAAAATAGAGGTCTAGATCCCTATTTTAAAGTTTAACAAAATTTACTTAATGTACATTATTACCACATTAACACCATATCATTTTTCAATTTAACCCTACCAATAATATTTTTAGGGCAATGATATTAAGATATATTTTCAAGTTTAATGTACGTGTCTATTAGATTGGCAATGTGTTCCATAAGTTAACAAAGTGACTGCTAATTTAAAAGTCACTATGCATTATGTTACAATCTATAATCCACAAGATAAGCAGAAGTAATATTATTAATACTAGAAATAACTTCATAGATGAAAATTTAATTAATTTTAATTGTTATCGACGGCCCAGTCTAAATCAGGCCCAACTTAGAGGCCCAATTTTAGAAATATAGACAAGAACCAGACCGCAAAGTGCTGTCAAGCTTAGATTAAAAATTGTAACACCCTACGTTCTACGTGACATAATATTGTTTGTTTTTAGTCCACCGACCCTCACGGCTTTATTCCTCCTAGTATTCTTGGAAAAAAGTCTTATGCCATGTAAGGCAAGAGCTTATTAATATGTCCAGTCACTTTTCTCTCTCTAATCGATGTGGGACACCAAGATCTCATAGAATTACAACCCAACAAGGACCAAATTTATCGTCTTGAAAAACTCAGTTTGCTAGTGACGCATGTGAGATCTCTATTTAAAAAAGGGAATTAGGGTGCACATCACAAATTTTAATCACCTCATCTATTATGCTAGCATCACAGAGCCATTCACTCCTGTCAAAAAGATGACGCCTTAATCAAGGTTTTCTACGATGACACCTCCATCAAAACCCACTTAGGGGTGCCATGAAAATTGTACACTCCTATAATTTGTAAGTCCCTCCTATATGTGGGATATCACATATATCTCAGTACACTATACTTCTCAAGAAATAAGATTTTTTTATCACCGTCAAGTCGCCTAAACCAAACCACTTAATAATTGTGTTTGCTTTGTGTTGAGTCCTCTTTATTTCATTCTTGATTAGTTTTAAATAAACTTATTTTTGTTCATCATTAATTAGTGCGCTTTTTTATTTTAAAATTTTAATTTCAAAATCGTAACATTAGATAGATTTTTGAGGACCAAAATTGACACTTTTAATAAAACAGTTTACCAATTTTAATTATAATAATATATTTGGACCATCTCAACTGCCCCACGATTAGATTAAGAAATTAAGCTAATTATCTATGTATTAGCATCGCTGTTTAGTCTTAATTTATTCTTCACATGGTCGACCCTACCCATTATAAACCCCACAAGCCGCCTTGTTTACCCCCTCATTCCAATTCTCGTCTTCTCTCTCTCAACTCAACCAACCAACCTTCAAAAACTTTTGTCTCGCAGCTCTATATCTTTACTATACAACATGGAAATCCCAGAAATCAGCATTATAGGCGATTTCGAAGCTGGAATGAAATGCCTTCGTCAAAACTCATCTTTGATTTCTCGCTTTTTTTCGCTTTCGGGTCTTGAAACAGTGCATCAACTCCACAGCTTTTGGAAATGGGGTGCTGTAATTCTTGCATTAATCGCCACTTTCAGTGGCATAATCAACAGAATCAAGCTCTTCATCACCTGGGTCCGTACAATTAAGCCGTTAGATTCATCGTCAAAGCCTCTTCTGCAATTGTTCGACGACGATGAGGAGCTTAGCGAAGATGAAACATCGTCATCGGCTTCGTTGGAAGACGAAGAGTACGAGTCAACTTCGTCGTTTGATGATCAAATACCGGTTGACGAAGACTTTCGTGTGGCGGGTTCAAGTTTTTATAGTGAAAACCAATCTCGAAATGGTAAATTCAAGCTCCGGAAGCGTCGAAGCTGCGGCGATGGCTTTTCTTGGTCAGACTTCGGCGCCGGTACAAGTGTTGTAAAGCTTTGGGATAGTTTAGGGTTAGGTTTAGAATTTGAAGACTTTGCTGATGGTGTTGTTTCAATATGGGACTTAAATAAGGACCAAAAAAAAAGTTCATTTTTGGCCGGGAATGGGAGTCGTCAGATTCCGGCGGTGGCGATGTCGTCACCAGCGGTGGCGTTGTCAGCTGGATTGGATAAGAGCAACGCCGTCGTTTTGGGTGCTCATGACATGAGGGTGGCGCGTCAGACTCCGGCGATATGCGCCGAGTGGAAAACACCGGCGGGCAAGGCGGTGGAGGATTTGAATTCCGGCGGTGTCGAAAAGGTTTTCGTCAGAGATGACGTCAGCGGTTTTATAACAGTAGTTGACATGAGAAACGTCAAAATGCCGCTAGATAATGTAACGGAATCAGACGGAGAGACCTGGATGGACGCTGACGCCGTTACTTCTGAGGGCGTTGGAGTTCGTTAAAGTTTCGCGGTAAAAACGTGTGGTTTTACTGAGTTTGGTTTCCGACGGGGTGTGGCCGAGTTGACGCGGCGAGGTGTGGACTGAGATTTAGAAAGGGTAAAACGGTCAACAAAAAGAATTGTAATTGAAACTTATTGGAAGGACACACACAGCTGTCCGTAAATAATTAGTTTAATTGTAATATTAATTGCTGATTATGGTAATGTTAATCATGTGTTTGTTGATTGCTTAGGCGGAGCATCCACTTATCTTATCTGATAATTAATCTCGAAAAGACCAAAAAAGAATAAAAGGAAGCATTGTCGTCTGAACTAACACATTGGCGACCCGTAAAACATGCAATCTATTATTCAAATTGTAATTTTTTTCTCCCAATTGATAAAAATAAAAAATTATATTTAAATTTATAGTATTATATTTGATGCTAAAAAATTCATTTAACACAAAAGGTCATATGTGGGGATATATAGCAATTACGATAAAAAAAAACAATAAAAAAAAGTTAATTACAACTCTCGGAGCACTTCTACTAGAAGGTAGGAGTGAATGTAATTGAATCAAATTTTTTATTTGTTTGGTTTAATGGTCAGGGATATTTAAGTCAGTTTACGCGTATTTCGGTTAATTCACTCTTCTGTATGATAAAATACAAGTTATTCAAGATGAAATTATAGTATTTGTAAAAGATAAATCTCTCGTGACCTGACTCAAAGGGTTATCAAGATTCAGAATGTTTGAATTTACAACTTGTCTCTATTACTTTTTAAGCTAACTTTGAAATAACTGAATTGGGTTAGCCAAAAGCAAATCCTGTAAAATACTATTGATATGAAAATGTAATTAGAAGATATTACTTAGGGGAAAAGAAAGTGTTGAGCATATGGAAGAAGATATGTGACCCAAGACCAAATCCTTGTTGCTTCGTACAAGTCATTGGGTGCCCAACCATAATGAGATTTTAAGAGACAAGTTGTAGATAGCTAGTAACAGCCCAAAAGAATTATACATACAATTTCTAAATTTGGAGGACATTTCGGATGAAGAAACAATTTGGGGTGGATACTTTTTCTTTAAATTGCAAGGATCATTTGAATAAAATTCTTTACTGAGCGATATGACAAACAGATCGCCAAAGGTGAGGATCCTCTGCTATTAAAATTAATAGTACAGTCGTCGTTGATTAAAACAACATTATTTTGTTAAATAGAACGGCGCTATTTTGATACAAAACGATATTGTTTTAATCAACAACAACTCTGCTTTTAGAAATTAATAGTAGAGGAGCCGGACCCGACTGCTCATGAGATCCATCATTTGTATGGGCAGTTTTTATTAATTCCAAAAAAAAAAAAAAAAAAAAAAAAAAAATATATATATATATATATAGATTTTATAAGAGTCAAGGTCTCAACTCCCAAGTAAGTGTGAAAAGGCAAAGAACAACGCTATGTGTGAATGGAAAAACGAATACTGCACACCTCTTTGATGAGATGTATGCTTTTATTTTATTTCACGTTTTTTGTATTGTCTTCATCGTTAACACTTAAAGATTCTTCCAGAACAAGACATTTCATCACACTTCATTGCATATCATATTGATAAATTATAATAATAAAAAAAAAACATTTCATCCAATTTATATTGAAATTTTTACATATATTGTTGACTTCTCACTCTCGATTGAATCCAATGCCATGTGCTACTTGCTTTTTGAATCTATATTATGAAATGATGTGATTGAGAAAACATCAAGTTGGTGAGGGTTAGGCTAGAAATTGAAGATCATAAGATATAATTTTCGACTATACTAAGTGAGATTGGATAAGAAGACTTTTGTGGTTACTCACTCAATCTTCTAAGTTTGAATCTTGCAAGCAAGTCTTGTCCTACATTTTGATTATGGTTTGCAGAGAATTATGCTATAACCATGAGTTCTACTAACTCATAATAGAATGTAAACAAAAAATAAAAAAAAAAGTTGCTGCTAAGGAGGCTAACTCTAGATCTTATAACCTTGATTAGAGATCCCATTTGACATTTAAGTATTTCAATTCCTTAGTTTGAATCTTGACAATTTCTTAACGTTAGGTTATCAGAGAATTATCTCTCATGAATATCTTAATCTAGAAATAGATGGTCTGCCTTTGAGTGGATTTAAAAGAGGATTAATCGATGTGCACATAAGTTATTCCAAACGACCCTGACCGTTGAACTAAAAAAAAGTTTAAGTATTTCAATTAAAAATGGGATGAACATTTGGCTTTGTTGTTGAAGTGTTCGTTAACAAATTAGGCAAAGAGTGCAATGGTATTGTAATGGCACAAGGCTTAGTGGCCCATTGCTTGGCTGGATATCCAATTTGACCCAAAACATATCCCGCCCTGCCCAAGCACGAGTAGTGCCAAGTAGCTCGTTGCTTGGCCCGATATCAAATTGGACTCAAAAATGTCCTGCCCTGCTAAAGCACGAGTAATTATGCCCAAGGCCCACCTCCAGCCCGAAACCATGCACGGATTTTTCAATTCTTTTAATTACAAGTTGTAAGTTGTTATTCATAAATCGTATAAATAATTTAAAAATTAACCAAAAAATTAAGTAATAATTTTTAATATGTAACCTTTTAAGCTATAAATTGTTGTGTTTGAGTTAAATGTTAAAATTGTTAAGGAATAATTTACTATTTTTTTAATTAAAAAATTCGACCCCAATAGACTATTCGATGTTCTAAGGAGATGTAACTTGTCTTTATTTGAGGTTTTGGTAATCGATGAGAACACTATAATACTAGGTTACTCTTGACGATTTTTGATGAACTTAACAATTATATTAAAGATGTGTGCCCTGACATTAATTTTCAAATCTAGAAAGGATCGATGGTCTTGTTAAAAAAAATGGTCAATACTTTAAAAAACGTAATATACCTATTGATCTATTTGCTCATGATTTTCTCATTAATTTTACCACATCTACCATTGTAGAAAGAGCATTTTGAGTTATAACGATTGTGAAAACTAGGTTGATAAATAGATTGTTATTAATATGATTGAAAATGAAGTAATCATGCAACATTTTTCAAATGTGAAAATAGTCGAAATTAATTGTAAATGATTGTAATGAACTTCAATTTTTATAAATGATTATAAATGGTTTTTTTTTAGTGTTTTTTTGCTTGTAGAAAATATGTATAATGGTTCTTGATCCTTTTATGTTTAGTGAATTAGTAAATATTAAATATAATGAAAATAATAAATGTATCATCTTAATTTTATCCTTTAAAAGAAAAAAAAAAGTAATTGTCCAACTTAGAAAGATTTTCTTGCTCTACCCCTTCCAACTTAGAAAGATTTTCTTGCTCTACCCCTTCCTATAAATATTACTTATCAGGCAAGCTATTAGAGATGGAGCAGCATCTGAACCATTGGAATTCTAGGACTCAGCTCAGAATTAAGAAGCTCATGCAGAATAGGAATTTCCCTATTAGTCACCTTGTTTGATTTGTTGAGATCCTAAAGGAGTAATGGAGGGAGCTCCAACTACTTATTTCTCACTATCTGCATTGTAATCTACCAATGTCTCGTTCAATTGTATAATTCACTCGAGTTCATAGTGTTGGTGATTTAACATTAAGAAAAATTAATGAAGGTCGGCAGAAGATCTGGATCGCTTCTCTTGTACATTAGGAACTCATAAGCTCCTTTCATGGCCACTTTGGAAGGCATTTGAAATAATAGTAGGCAAAATTCAATTCAAAGGCGTTTGATATGATTATCAAATTAATAATTAAAACGTCTTTCTCGCGTGTAATCGTAAAAGTTATCTTCAACATTTGATTGTTTGAATACTAGTGAAATATTCAAACGCAACCATAACCATTAACACAATAACATTAATTCAACTCTATTGACTAAGACCACTTTATGTACAAGGGATTTGATGTATATAAAACATGAAAAAGCATACAAAATTAAGATTGAAAAGGGATAATCAAGTGTACAAAAACCCAACTGTTAAAAGAAAAATCATTACTAGCCCAACCTAGAAAGATCAATCTTTTCTTGGATGGCTAAAGAATGAATTAAATTTCATCCGTCAACATTCAAAGCCTGCCTTTCTCTACTTCTCTAGCATGATCGATCTCCCTAAAATTATGAAGACAAAAGAACGAAGAACGAAGAAATGAAATTGAGAAACCAAAATCTATGTATGAACAGGAAAGGATCACCAATCACAGAGAACTGACTAGAGGGCCTCTATCTGGTCCTATACCCATATATCTGCTAA
This sequence comes from Ilex paraguariensis, assembly GCA_963454935.2. NCBI lineage: Eukaryota > Viridiplantae > Streptophyta > Magnoliopsida > Aquifoliales > Aquifoliaceae > Ilex > Ilex paraguariensis. The sequence continues at coordinate 17,897 of CAUOFW020005138.1, read as the reverse complement.
CTCAATATTCTGGGAGGTCTTTCATGACCTCCAGAAAAGAAGGTGGTATCATATTACTCCAGTTTGGTGATATGTTTGTCTCAAGGAATCTGAAATTAGGCCTGGGTGAGCTAAAGAAATCACTCGAATTCGGGGTGAAGAGAGGTATATCAGCCAAGAATGAATTGTTATTACTAGGAAATTTGAATATTGGAGAGGTTGAAGATGTGTTCTCCTCTCTGCCATCAGCCTTACCCCCAACCCCAACACAATATTTCTCATCAGTAATATCCGAAGACGACTCGTTCTCATCGCGACTCAAAGGAGGTTTCATGTCGTAACTACGCTTCGGTTGATGATTGTTCTTCTGATGATGATGATCATCACCTTGTGCAGTTTCATCTTCAGATCGCGAAAGACCAGTGAGTTTTTGCACCAATGACATGAAATCTCTAGCCTTCGTGTGGATGATCTTCGGAGAATGGGTATAAATGATTACTGGTTTTCTCAGTTGATGATTTGCAATGGGGTTTTGCTGCTTTATGGCAGCCGCAGCTTGACCAGAATTAATGTTAATCGGCAGCAACGAAGATGATGGCTTTTGAATAACATGAGAATCCTTGTTGATCTTCAATGGCGATGGACGTGGACCATTGATCACCATTCTAGTCTGTTCACCTTCATCAAACTTTGCAGGGCTCATGGCTTCACACTCCTTAGAATAACAAATACAGCTATGACCCACAAAAAAAAGAAAGAAACGATCTGAGCTATAATGTATATATTTAGTGAGTGGTTTGTTACACACACTGAGAGAGAGAGAGAGAAAGAGAAGGTTATCTGGCAATGGAGATGAAGAGAGGGATGATGTGATATATAGGGAGTGGTTGTGAAGGTTAGAGGAGAGAGAGATAGGGATGAAAAATAAATGGATCAGCCAACAATTCTGACCGTTGACATTTTTTTGGGGTGTTATGTGGTGTTGAAATTTTAGGGTTTAGCGGATAGCAGTTGTGAGACGGTACTACATTTGTATATTCTAGCTTTTTTGTCGGCTGACCAACGACGGCGTAGTTGGCGGGGAAGCCGGTTAGTAGAGAGCTGTTACACGTTTTATCAACACTATGTTTTTTTTTTGTTTTTTTTTTGTGCTGGGTATCAACACTAGGTTCGTGTACATACGGTATTCGTGTAAATTAATAATCAAAAAAAAATAAAAAAAAAAAGAAATGTTATTTAAATTTAATTTGTTGATTTAATTATTCATAATTATTGAATTGAGAATAGACTTTATTATTGTTTAAACCCCTAAGAAATTCAATAATTGTGATTAATTAAATCAACAAATTATGCTAATAAATTAAGTTTTAATAGTATTATTAAGAAAAGAATTAGATACACAAATCTAGTTGATTAAGTGTAATCAGAAAAAAAATTATAGGTGATTAGCTGATGTAGAACACCTGACAACAGATTGTTCTACTAATTCATAATAAATTATAGGCTGACCATTGCCCTTTGAAAACACAATAAAAAGTCGAAAAGTAATAGTAGATAGAAAATGAGTGAGAGGAATTCAGTGCGATCAGTAGTGTTTGATTTGGATCGGTATAACTAACGATTAAGACTCATCACTTCGTCATGAGCTCCATCAATTTTGGCTTGAATTTTATCATTTAAACCCTCAAAACTCTGTTTTTGCTATTTTAGGAAAAAATTGGAAATTAATAATAAACATAGAAGATTCTAAATTCAATCTTATCATTTTTATTAGACTTCAGACGATACGTGCTTTTATGTTAATTACTTAAATTATAATTTTCTATTTTTGATAAATTTCGTATAATTAAGAATTTTTTTTTTCATTATAACACGATTAGAGTTACGAGTCATATATTAAGTGAATAATACATATTTTTAGAGAGTTTATTTTACTTTTCTTATGGATTCAAGATTATTGTTGTTATATACACTTAGAAACGGTGCTCTTTTTGTGTCATTTCATTACCGTTACGTTCACTACAATAAATTTATTTTTTAGAGACGAGTTTTGACGATGAACAAATTTATTTCTCTCAGTAAACTTTTTTATGACCATTTTTTGTATGGATGTATATATACACTAGTTCTAACTATGTCTTGATTAATTGTGTACTATTGTGCTAGTTATAAGTAGATTTCCAACTCTCTTGTGGCAGGCTGGGTTTGTTGGTCTGCTAAATACAATGGAATCAAAGCTAGTCTGGATTGAACTCTTGAATTAATTAAGGGCCTTAATGTTTTTATGATTTAAAAGAATATATGTGTTTTCATTTATATTTATTTTTGTATATATCTAAATATATATTCTATTTTGCTTATTAATACGAGTTTATACTTTTGTTTTCTGAAATTTATTCTTAGTTATTTATGTTAACTCCATAATAAGAATAAATTTTAGAAAACTTACATAGAATATATATATTTTTTTGACCAGAGACAAACTACAACATTTCTACTTAAAAGTAAAACTACAAGTCTACAACATTACATACTTACATAGAATATTACAAGGTTGTATTTGTGATGATAAAAGGGATGTTTTTTTTTTTTTTTTTATAAAATTGAATGGGTTATTTTTAATTTTGTGGCACATCATCTCACCTAAAATCTCTGAGCCCAAAACTCTTTAGAGTAAGAATATGGACTTAAATCTCCTCCGATGTATATTTTTTCTTTACCTTTTTTTAGCAGATAATCAATTATTAAAAAGAGAGGAGGGGTCCACATACACTTAGTCTCACTTAAATGCATGGTAAATAATTAGTCAAGAAAAAAATTGAAGAGAAAATGTATTACAAATATGACTGATAATCGAACCAAGCTACTCGAGTTTGGCTCGGATCTGACTCGTTATGGGCTCGTCCAGGCTTGACTCATTTTTTAAACAAAAACAAGTCGAACTTGAATAATTTTTTACTCTTATTTAAAAAACAAACTCGATAGGTTCGACTTGAACTCGACAGACTTGACATATTTATCTCAAGCTCGGCTCAAATATAAGTGAATTGAACTTAAATTATATTTTAGACTTATTTAAAAAACGATTTCAATAAACTTGAATTAAATTTGTTCAGACTCGTTTGAATATGGGCCAAATTGCAAGGGATCTCAAACCAAGAATACCCTATTTCCATTAAGTGGTTGAGACCTTTGACATTTAAACAAGTCGTCTTCTTTTTTTTTTTTTTGAACTTTCACATTTAATGAAAGTCAAAACTTGATAAAACGACAGCAGTCCGTCTTGGCCGAATTGACCTCATGTTTGTCAAATGCACATCCACCGCCATCGTTTAAAAATCTAAAATCAATTATACTTTTGACCTTCAAAGTTTATATTGATTCTTATTTTGATCTTTAAGATTTTATTTTAGTTTCATCTCCTCTAATTTCAACAACTTTTGGTTTAGTCCAGCTAATACCTTCCCTAAAAGAACTTGACAGAAAAAAACCACATGTGTTATTAGTCAAAATGACATTTGAACACATGCCTTTTTGAGAAATTTTTAACCTATATCTATATCTATTTATATTTATATTACTTCTAAATATCAAAAAATAGGAAAAAAACTTTTGATTTTCCTTATTACCCTTCAGAAAATATATAAAGACAATACAATACACAACCTTTAATGTTATTTACAACGTAATCCCTACTTTCTACTATTCCCATTAAATTAGAGATATTGTGAGTTAAAGAAATTAGAGAGTCAGAAAAATATTATTTCTTACCAGGTTATTTCTCTCTCTCTCTCTCTCTATTATAGAATAAGTAACTAATTAAAAACTAGGTAGAGAATTGACTCTACATATGTATTAGAGATTTAATTTTAACTATAGGTTTTTATGAAATCTCGGCTGATTTTCAACAAATAAATGCACCAATAAAGTGAAAAATGATTTCTGACATATTTTAATTTTTAAAAGTTACATGGGAAGGTGACCCAAAAAGAATAATTTTTGCATTTATTAAAATATTTTGTTGAGTTTAAGTAAACACAAATTAGCACAAATCTAAAGGCCCATATCACAACAAAATATTATCGAAAATAATTCACATGCAACACTCTAATATATACATCAAACTAGTTTAATTAGACATATTGATACCAAATAATCTAAAAGAATGGTGTTTTTACACCTACATGGGTTGTTTCAGTTGTCAATAAAGTGGTGATGCATAAACCAACAATTCTTGGAAAGGAAAAGCTCTCATCAACTCAGTCAGGAAACTGTATTTGACAACTACAGTTTATGTTATTTGGAGGAAAATGAACCAAAGAATTTTCAATAATGAATTCAGGGATCCTATACATATCCAGCAGAACATCCTCCCCACTGTAAGATACAAACTTTTCTCACTTAAATTCAAAAACACCGCCAGCAACAAGGAACTAGCCCTTGATTGGAGGCTACCTAGCTCTTGTTTTGGTACATGAAGATGAAGTTGTTCTTTTTCAACTATGTAATTTAATCTGTGAAGGTTAATGTCACTTAAGATTTATTTTTCTCTTTTGATCATCTCATGTTGAGATATGTAGGCTGTTGTAGCTTGATTTTAACACTGTAGCTTTTGCTTTGTTATAAAACTCATTCATTTTTCTTATGTTCAATACCTCATTACATGAAATCATCGTCTAACCAATGCACATAATAATTTATTATTATATACATTCGAAATTTGTGTTACAATCATATATAGATTCAAAGGGTTGTTTTTAAATTGGACTCTAATGCTGAGTTTAAGATTCATAGAAGGATGGCTTGAGCTGAGTCTAAGCCTCAACATAAGCTACATGTAACTTAAGAGAAAAAGTCAAGGTATTTGCCCAAGTTGAAATATAAAATTGTTTGAAATGTCCCACTCACATTTAGACCCAGTTGCACATGAAATATATAATAATAATATAATATATTCAAGTTGTGTTGCTTTTGTGTTCTATTTACAATATAGAAATTTCCAACTAGTATTCTTGTTTTGTAAGTAATGTTTGTTTAGGATTTTATTTAATGCTAAAAATTTAATTCAGAAGCAGTAATCTTCTCTTTGACAGCCAAAACAATAAACAAAGTTCGAAGAATACGTAAACAAATTTTTGTTTATGTCCAAGAAAGGATTATTGTGAATCCACTACTAGAGAGTAATTCTCGAATAATAGATACAATATTTCCACGCGTACATTGTTCTTCTTTTATAAGCATCGTTGCGTACAAGATTGGTTAATATTAAAAAATAAATTCCAAAGTTATTATATTTTCTTTGTATGTCAACCAAAACAATAGAAATTCAAAGAATGTGCTATCAATATTTTTACTATCCAAAGTGTCGCATCGGATTTATTCCTGTAGAGTAAATTCTTGATCATCGTTAAACCAATTATTGGTTAAATTAGTGAGTTATATCAATGAAAATTGAACCCTAAACCTATGAGTTTATGGTTCATCTCGAGTTAATCCCATACCACTAACTGCCCTACACATCATCCTACTTCTTAGATTGGTGATTGAAAATAAGGAAGAAATTTATAAGTATTCTGCTTTTTGTAAGAAATGTCGGTTTATTTATCAATGAACTCTGTAACAACGTTGTGCCTTCCTTGGCTAAATTTGGGGGAAGTGCTATAAAACCACTTTGCTGATAAAGGTTGTCCCCGCTTCTTACGTCGAACCGTATCTAATCAATCTGGTTCACTTACTTATGGTTATTTGCCTGTCATATTTGTAGAGTTGGTATCCTCCTTGCATGCATTGCATGGGTTTTGGTACAAAATAAGAGAATAACTATCGCATTAAAGAATGTATTGTATCGAAAGTTATAACAATGAAGGGGGAATTGCATAGATTTCGCAACTGCATTGGCAAATAATAGAACGCCACACAAAGTGATAATTAAAAAATTGACCTCATTATTAAAAATCAAGTTATTGAATATTTTAAATAAATCCCTAAATTCAAAATTACATGTTATCTAATAAAAACTTGAGGGTAATGAAATTATCTGTGAGGCTAACAAATGAAGTCCTAAACTAGCTGCTACTTGTGAGGTCTAGAAGGAGATCAAATTTTAATTTGAGGCAATGGATACTTTATAATCCAGTAATTACTGTTCTTAAGGTTGAGTTCTAACTTTTAAAAGTCCGAGTTATGACTCAAATAGTCATATGATTGGTTTTGAATAAATATAATTTTTAAAAAAATTTTACGTTAGTTATTCATGATCAACTGTAAAATTTTTTGATCTATCAAAACAATTTTGACTTGCCCTTTGTAAGTGATAATTTTAATATTGGTATTATTTTGATATAGTATTAAATTTCTCAATGAAATAGTGGTTACTTGACCCAGTATTTTTCTTTTTTCTTTTTTTTTTTTCAAAATCTACTTATTTCGTCCACTTAGCTATGGTCAAAGTTCAAAAAATGCTGCTGTCTAAATGATTACTGTCCTTGTTTTTCACATCCCCAGGTTCTTTTGCTGAAATTTATATAAAAGAAGGATGAAAGTCTACAACACCGAAATTTTTTTAGTATTGCATTATCGGTTGTAATTTTTTATAGTAAAATTTTACATTTAAAATAAAAAATTATAAATTTTTCTAGAAAAAATTATCATTGATCACAAATATCCATTATCAATCATGAGTTTTCGGTATTTATCTCAAATTTTTATGATTAATCATATCTTTTAAAAATTATAACTTACATTTAAAAAAAATTCAATTTTTAGTGGCGGTGCGGTAACCTTCTTGGAAAGAATAACTACCCTACGTTCTATGTTCTTATGCCATTCATTTTTAAAGCCTACAATTTGAAATTTCAATGGAAAACTGTAAGTATCTTTCATGCTATGTTCCAATATATGCCTTTTCAAGCCCACAATTTGACTTTGCAATTGCTTCCTAGTGCCATGCCAAAAATGCTTGAAGTTCTTTCGGTGCCAATAATGTCCATTTTAGATTAGCGCTTGATCTAATAATTATTGTCCTTAAGATTAAACTTGAATAATCGTTGTCCCTAAGGGTGAATCTCAAAAAAAAAAAAACAAAAAACAAAAGGGTGATCTATAATAATTTATGATAAAAAAAAAAAAAATTATGCCCACTCAACTAGGTTAACCAAAAAATGGAACATAAAATATAAATCAAATCATATGAGTGAGAAAAATTCAAATTTTAAACAACTAAAAGTGAGACAAAAGCACTACTATGTCAGCACTACATCATTTAAAATTATTTTTTTGGGGGGTTGCAATCAACCGTTCTATTTTTATTTATTTATTTTTTTCTATACGATTGTTTCAATCGAGAGAAGAACCTATGATTAACTTTTCGAAAAATTTCTAAACAAATAATTTCAACAAAATCTTTTAATTTCTTATTTTACTATGTTCAATTCTTTCGACCTTATCATGTTATGATAATTTGTCTGATAAATTTTTGGCTACATTTTTTATTGTTTTTTTATTTTATCTAAATTCGTCTGCTGGTTCTCAATCTACTTTATCCTTCACTTGATTTTGAACTTTTTAATTTTTTTCAGGGAAAATAAATGAGGAGAAATTTAGACCGCCTGATGTTGAGGTGAACTTCAAAAGATAAAGTTTGTATAGGTAATATTGTTGAATCCTGATTGAATATAATTCTCATTGTATTCGAAAAAGGGGTAAACATAAGGGTTTCTTTGTAACACTACAATTTCCAGGGGTAGTTGCCAAAAAAATTGCCTCTAAAAATCTCTCTATGGAGACAAATCAACAAGAAATTAAACTCCATAATGAGTAACTTATTCATATGTGTTGGGCCAGGCCGAAAGCCTTTTCAAATTTCCTTAACGCCGGCTTGGCAAAAGGATGGACCATGGATCTTGGGCCTTATAGAAAGACGAACCGTGGGCTGGTTTCATTCGGAACAGCCCACATGTTTCTTATCTCAGTTTTTCAGGTCTTGAGGAACTTAGTCTTACAATGGGTTCTATATTCTATTGGGTTCTTGCCGTATTGAGTTTATGTGGTATATCCATCATGTTTAGCAGGTTCGTATCATATTATAGTCAATTTTTTTTTATGTCAACCTATTTATTTAATAGTTTGACAGGTCTCCATTTATCATCCAAACAAGCTACGGTTTACACAAATTTATTAATTTTGTATCGATTTTTTTCTTAGATTCGTGATTTTGTATCTCTTATTGTGAGGCCACGGACAGGCCACCTGTAATTATGGAAAAAAGAATAATTTACTAAAGATAGAAGTTCTAGAAGTGAGAATAGCAGTAAGATGCAGTGAGCCATGCAACCATTGGTGGTGAATCTGGAAATTACAGCCCCAACATCTTTCCTTCAGATTCTACTTTTCTGAGTATTCCCACCCTCTTTCCATGGTGTATTTTTGAGTCAAATTGTTCTCTTGTTCTTTGTAAAAGCTCAATCATATGAAAAGCAAAAGATTCAGAATTATGTGAATTATATTGCAGTGGAGATAAGCACCTTGATTGACCCATAAAATGGAATTTCCAACAGTGTATGAATGAATGACCATTGTCTAAAAGCTGTAAAACCTCCTCTTCAAGCTCTTGACTTCATCTCCTTACTATACAAACTACAACAATACAACCCTCGTTTTGTTGGATTTGTAGGTCTTACTGACTCTCACTAAATATTCTAACTGTTGCCCGTGCAAAAGATTTGGTTTAGATATTTGGTGCACTTAACTTTACCATACATGCTGAGGTTTTAGTTGTAGTGTGAGGCCTTGAGATTAATTTCCGAAGATTTTACATATAACTAAACACTCTTGTAAACAATACGGAAAAACAAATGAAAAAACATCAAAATCATGAGTGCGTAAACCTAAGGATTAAACCAAAGATTGATCGATATTTAACTCGTCTGATCTCATAATAAAGCCAAGAAAATTTTCATAAGGCCTGAAGACACAAGTGAAACCCGAGTACCAACTCATTATATCGCACTATAACAATGTGGGTATGAAACAAAATGAATTGAAATTCATTTCAAAACTTATATACATTTATTAGACTCTCTATTGTGTTTATCCGTGTTTTGTTTGTTAAATTATTCACAGAAAAAAAAAAAAAAAAACTCTTAAACACGTCAACATTGATGGGCTCTTTCTGGGGTTAGAGGAGTAAGTAAAAAAAAAAAACTCAAGCATGCAATAGCTCAACAAACATTCCTCTCATTGTGTGCTTGTAAATGATGAAAGAAGAGTCGAAAAATGAGCCAGTGGCACTATAATTTCTGTTCTGGGAACAAGCACTGATGAAACTGTTGTGCTTTACAATAAGCACTAGGTACATATATAAAATTGCAAGTTTTTTTGAGACTGGCATATGGGTTATATATATATAGGATCATGCGCAAAAGGAACTGCACGCGGACTGACTACCTCAGCTGCTCTTCGCTTCTCGAGTCTTTCATACACCATCATTTTTCTGAGTATTCAATTCATTAATTTTATGTGTGTATGTGCATGCGCATGTGTATGTAAGATTAAATATTCGTGTTGCGATAAAATTGTTCTATTATAACATGGGTATCAAAGATTTGAATGGTGTAAACTGTGTTGGAAATATAATCTTGAAAAATAAAATGAATGGCAGAGTGAGATGCAGACTAAGTCGCTCTCTTAAAACGATTCGTTTCCCTTTATGAAAGAAACACAATGTAGAAGGTAGCAACGTGTCATCCTCAACATACAACCGTCCACTCTAATTAACTGTTACTTAAAACAGTTAATGCATTAGGAAAGAATGTAGTAGATATGGAAGTATATCAATCTATTCAAATATATATATATATATTCCGTAATTACTTCTGTATTTAATCAGATAATAATTGTCAAAAATAATGGTTGAAAACTTAGTCAATGTGAGATTGAGTTTCCCACATAAAAATACTCTTAACAATTTATCTCTCTGTGTAAAAAATAAAATTATGTATATTTGATCTTCTCTAAAGTCCACTATGCTATAAGTGTTTTGGAAGCATTCCCTCGTATACCCAAATGAATGTAATTAAATACATAAACCACACACACATAATATATTTGGGTTTGTTGAGGGAATGCTTCCAAAACACTCATTTTACTCTCTTCCCAATACTTTTGTCTTTCACTCTTTTTGGTTCCTTGGATCTCCCCCATTCTTCTCTCATCATTTGCTCTTTTCAATACTTTGTGCTGTGCATAAGAGCTTAATATATTGGTCTTAGAATTAATAGAATAGCTTCATCAAAACCAGCATGTCCATGGTGAACCATTGCTTATACTGGTTCAAATGAGTGGCTGGGGCACGCGTTAATGGTGGGTCCACATCCCACATTTGTTCATCAAGGTGCTCATTATATATATATATATATATATATATGTACACATAGAGAGAGAAATTTGTGGATTAATTCGAGAGATAACTTAAGTAGTAACAATAACGAGTTGTAAATTCAGACGTTCTGAGTTTGAATCTTGACAATTCTTTAAAGTCAGACCATGAGGAATTTATCCTTCATAAATATCTTAGTTCTAACGTGGATGACCTATTTTTGATTGGACCGAAAAGATAATTAGTCGAAATGCGTATAAATTGGCTCGAACAGTCCTCAACGTTGACCCACATAAAAAAAAATTTAAAAAGAATTGTGCAGGATTCTCACTCTTAATGGTCTCAAGTATTATTAGTAAAATAGAAATAAGTGGGTTTCAAGTTCTTAAATTATCAAGTTCATCATGGGTATTTTTGCACTTGCACCTTGGCAGTTGGATCAATGAGTTGCTACTCCATTCGTGTAGAGCACCGTTACTTGGACCTAATTTATGATCTAATCGGTTATTTTAATTAGACCGACAAATTCCAACAAGAAAAATATAATAACAAAAAGCAAAAAGTATTTAAGCCTTTTAGAGAAGAAGAAAAAGAGATTGCAGTTAATTGTAGAAATCTAAAATGTCTTATTTTTAACCTATTTATTGACAGTCATTTCTAGGTATAAAGATGATTGTTCGATCGTACCTCCTATTATTCTACGATCCTGATTCTATCATATCATTGCATATAATTTTATCGGTGATTAAGATGAGATAATCAAATATATGTATCCACTATTCACTCGTACGCATCTATGAAATCGACCGTCTCATTAGTAATAGTAAGTAAAACCAATATTATCATTATCTAAACGCTTCTTCCGAAGTGTTAAGTGCGTCTCTAAAACACCACAATGGTCCATAGCCCATGTCACCTGCACGAACTATCTTAGAATGCTTCTTTATACATAACAACATTTAAGTATAGTAAAGCAACAAATGTGATAGATGGACATTAACAAATGATTTATTTTTCTTCTTGCTTTTTAATGTGATATTTTTCTTTTAAAGTTTTTAATACTTTCCATAAAAAAATTATCACTACTTTAAAAAACCCACAAAATTAAACTATACATAAGACATCTTTAGAAAATTTTTCACATCATAGTCATATTTATAGTCAATTTGCAATATGTATGTGTCATATATATCTATGCTCGTATCATTTTTAGCTAGTTATGCGTGGATCCCGTCTATTAAGCAAATTTGATAGATTCACCTGTTTATCAATCAGACCCGCTAATACTATACTTAAACTCATTATTTCTATATGTATTTCATGTCGGGTTCGTGAACTGTGTCCAAAGTATCCAAGACTAGTAAGACATTGTATATAATTATTAAAAACAACTTAACATAATTAACCATTGTCTTAAGAAGTGGAGGTACATCTTATTCATTAATTTAAGTGGCATTGTGGTATCATATGCAGTAAGCAACATTTTGTTATTCAAGAAAACATAAGTCGAATTGGTGACTTAACCTATCGATAAAGTTAAGATTAACAAAGAGTGGATGTCATGGTTGAAATTCCGTCACTATCACTTAACAATAAAAAATAAATAAATGTTTATGCGATCGTCATCGCCGGCAAACCATTTTCACGACTTGTGTTGTTGATGAGTAATTTTTTAACAGATATTGTCATCTAATTTCTCTTGTATTTATCAACCTATATCTTTTCACTAATAGGAAGAACACGATCGAAAAACTATGACTAGCTAGAGATTACTAGCAAACATTCAAAAATAGTTTGACTGGAAAATTATTGATCATGTCAAATTATCCTAAGAAAACATGAATTAAAATAGATATATACAAGATATGGTGAAATCTAAAAGTCTAAGATATTCATAAAAATTAGTCATGTGTGTGCTTGCTGGGACAAAAGAAGTTAAAAAACCTCTTTACATTTGATCACACTTAGCACTTCTCCATTATATGTCCCATGTTAGCGTGGTTGAGATTTACATTTCAATGCAGAATGCCCATCTCTCTTAGCAATTCAAGTCCCTATCTAGACATTATCATATGAGCTGGATCAACTAATGCATATGTACGAATGTGGGGCCAACTTATGATTGGGACCCAATATATCACCAAGTCCAATGCCCTAGAAGTGATTCGAATCATATCGTGTCATTTTCAATCGTGTCACATTTAAGTCACGTTATTTTAATTTTTTTTTATCATATTCTTGATAATATCCTTGTTAATGGAAAAAAAATAACATTTGATTTGAAAACAATTCATACAATACCACATCAAGAAATAAAACAAAATGTCCATTTCTTCTAAGAACATGATCAAAATGAGTTATTTGAGTCTAATATTAATCTGACTCATTGCTATTCATGTTTGTTATATTCAGATTTTGTTATGGAGTTCGTGTCGTATTCGTATTAATAAATAGAATTAACCCCTACCCATTAGGAACCAAAAAAAGAGAAGCATAGACGTTTGGCTGAATGAACTTGATAGAGACCTCCTTCAATGGTACGGTCCCCACATAACCAAACTCATGTACAATAAATTTTGGGTCTCACAACATTTTTGGAGTCATAGACAGTGACCCTTTGAAGGGCACATCCTCAAAACATTTAGTATTAGAAGTTTCTAGAACTTGGGATATAAATTGTTGGTCTCTCTGCACTATAATTTTGTTTCGTTCGACGGCTAATGGTGTTCGGGTCAATTTTCGTGCACCTCAACTAATTTTTTCCCCGATTTCTCATGACCTGATTTCGGGGGGTTCTCGGCACTATAATTGGGGAATGTGACCATTGTCCAAAAAGTGACAATTTTTTTGCCAGCAGACAGCATTCCCATTATGCCAAGGGCATTAAAGAGAGAGAACATTGAAACATTGTTTTCATCACCTATTAAATGACCATGTAAAAGAGACTCGTTTATAGCCCTGCATGGTTCAACTTGGGGGTACCACTCTAGGTTAGTTCTCTTACTTATTTCCTTGGTGGCTTTCTGATTGCAAAATCAATGCATATATCCCAGTTTTGTGATGTAGTTTGCCTGTCGCTTTTGATTATGGCTGGCAATGCATTCCCTTCATGTAATCGCTAAGTCATGTCGAATTAAACTTTGTTCAATTAATATCTAATTTATTTATAGTTGTATAAAATTAGATTCGTGCCGTATTAAACTCATGAGAGTGTCGGTTTTTTATTGCATTCACATTCTCAAATTGACAAGTAGACCCTAATCCAATGAATACCAACATAAATATGGATGCCAAGCTGCAATTGAGCTGATGCCCATGAACTTGCCGGCCACCTTCACCTAAGCCCTCTTATAGGTTGCTCATGAAAAGCCTGAGAGTGCAACAACTTGATCACATCTACTATGAGGTCAATGCATGCGCTGACTAGCCGGCAAGAGAAGGACACAGCAAAGAAGCTGATTTTCATTTCTCCATGGACCATGACAAAATGAATGCTTGTTGTTGCTTGACCACCATGTCAATTCTTAGCAAATAAATGGTCTTTAGGGCAAGCTTTATTCAATTATGTAACATCTACATACGGTCTCGAATTGTCATTGAATTGACTACAACTCTATTGGTCTACCAAATTAGATGGTTGACCTCAATGACACTGATGATGTTCATGTGTGACTACTTCATTGATTGCCTCGATTCTCTCTCTCGGAAAAATGAGGTCTTTTTTTTTTTAATCAAATTGTGTTATGATTCGAATCCGTATTTAGTCTATACATGGACCATGAGACAAGGCGATGCTATGCATCCATCTCTTTCTACCATTTGTTCTTCTTAGGTCTTTCCGATCCCTATCTTTGTTGATAACTTTAGCATTAGATGATAAAAGAGGTGATTGCCATATGAGCATTTTAAGGTTTGGAAGACTGAGGATGACAATGTAGGCTAAAGGACAGTCGACTACTAGTAAGTTGATCATCATGTCGTTCGCTTTGGGCTCTACCCTACTATGATGGAGAGTGTCACAGCCATTCAATTAGCAGCGCAGCTCCAAAAAAACTTAGATTCACTATCAATTTAATGATAATAATACTTATGTCACTAAACTAAATAAAATTAACGTTGCTCTTTGTTAATCATCTACTGTCAATGACAATCCTTACACCTTATATATAGTACATAAATATAAAATTGACCACCAATGCTTCATCACGGTCATTCACTTTCAGAACCTCACCAAATTGAGTCATACTTTTCAGTTCTACGATGTTTAGACTAGATAGAGCATTTCTAGAACATTAATGCAAGAATGAGCTCGGTATGCCTTGATTCTCAACCTAATGCGAAGCTCCAGGGGATAACTTTGACTTCTCCAATGTGTTTTCATCAAGGTTCTCATCCCTGTGCTTATACTTCCAATGTTAGTTCATTTCATCTCGATGGTTTGTTTAGAACATTGTCAGATTAATCTTTAATCCATAAGAGTTATTCTTCTAGGGTAAGAAATTTTCCCCTATGTATTCGTTGATAAAATAGTTATTGTGAGCTTGCCATGATTTGTTCTCCTCTAGGTTTCTATTATATTGCCTTTTGGGTTTTGCTTTATCCTCATTCTTTGGTAGCCCCATTCTCTATGTGATGGGGCCACCAGATGCTAATTGGCGGTGGTGACGGTGGACGGAGGTGGGAAATATGGTGTTTCTATTAGCAGTAATGCTGCAATCAAATTTTGAGACTAAATTTAAAGTTCAAATGATATAGTAGCTGAGTTGGATTTTTTTATTCGATGTCATGTTATTTGGGTCTCAATAAAGACTCAAAATAATATGTTGTCATGTCATTTAGGCTCTAAATTTGGTCCCAAAATTTAATCAGCATAGCATTATTGTTCTACAAGATGTTTGTTTGTGAACGTATATGCAAGAGACATTGGGAAAGAAGTGAATGTGTGTTTGCCTCTTTTGGGCCATTTTAAATATTAAATGTAATTGTAATATTATGTCATTATTATTACGTGACCTCGTCATCCAATAATTAACTTTTAAATAAATATTGTAAACCCCATTTCTTTATGTTGGGTGGTTACTTTCTTACATGGATGGGGTAGTTACAAAATTAAATGGAGTCTACTTACCTACATATAAGTTTGTTATTAGATGATGACAGCACGTAACAATAGTGACATGGTATCACAGTTATATTCAATATTTTATCCTGAAATAAGAGATAATATCCAATACAACGATGACATTACGTCATCACCATCACGTAGTGTCATTATCTAACGAGACAAAATCAAATGGACAAAGCGTATTCCATTTTTATACATCGGGTAGTTGTTACACTACATAGATGAGCAGTTATCTAATTATGTAAGTTCCATTTGCTTACTTATTATCATATTGTTGGCTGGTTGCACCTTGTCGACATGATGACATAACGTAACTATGACACTCTATTTTCTCTTATTGTAGGGTTGTTTTGTTTGAACAATTGGGGGGTGGGGGGAACAAGGTGAAGTAAATATTTGGTGTAACGGTGATACTAAATCACTGTATAATAGATAGATAGTTACTCAATTAAGTGAAATTTATTTGTTAATATATTAATTTATTATTGAATATAATACCATGTGATGTAATGTTATCGTTACATTCATTATTTTTTGAACAACGTAATTTTATTATTTTATTATTACAATTTTCAAACCAACAGGAGATCTTGTGACAATGTCGAAGTGGGAGTCTCATGTATAAAAATACAAAATTAGAATTATAAATGATTGTATCCAAAAAGTAATTTCAATGTAAAAGGAATTCATTTGTAACCTTTGCACATTTTGTACAGCCAAAAGCAAAAGTTCGGTGCAGAAAATACGCATTTTGGCTGCATCCCAAAAAGCCCAACTTTGTACAACATATGCTTCACCTTCGCCCACAATCAATTGTAGTATGCATTATCATCTCTACTCCCATTTCCAAATCCCTTTTCAAAGAACTACCCACCAAAAACGAGAGAGAGAGAGAGAGAGAGAGAGAGGAGAGAGAGAGAGAGAGAGAGATTGAATTTGTTTTTTGGTTGTGTATTTATAAGTTAGCAGTTCCTCAAAAAGCCAAAAAGCCAAAAAGCCAAAACTCCGAGCACCACAGCATTTTTATGTCAAGGTGCCTAAATGATCCAAAACTAGCCGCCATTTTGCTGAACCACTTTCCCCTTGACCTCACCAGGCTCAACCCAGGTCCAAACCTCTCAAATCCCTTATGTAAAAACTTCACAAAAACCCCAAAGAAAGAAAAATGATATTTTAACCCCCCCAAGAGGCCCAAAAAATATAACAAACATGAGAGAGAAAAGATTGGGAGAGCTGGAAATAGCTGGAAAACCTACTCCCCCAAGAACTTATTCACAATCTTCACGCTTGGTTCCACCACTTGCCTCTCCCAAATATCTGACACCCTTTCGCCGGAATCTGACCCCATCGCCGCAATGAACGCCGCCGTGGCATCTATTCTCCGAATGTCCCACCAGCATCTCTCAGTCGTTTGATCTTCGCCAGTTGGTTCTTGGCTAGATGACACGTGTTATCTTTGATCGCCTTTATTGCTTCCTTGTACATGTCATCCTCCTTCAGATTCGTGCTCTTCGTATTGCATCGAAACGTCTTGAAATACTTCTCAAACTCGGGCACACCTATGGGCCTTCCTCAACCCGGATTGACTCACTGAGTCGAACCCGCCCGATTTGAAAAATTCTGCTAACTCTTCCAGCATCCCGAGTCAAACATTTCATCGACTCGCTTACATAGATGCTGATTCAACACGGGTAGAGAAACATCAACCCAGAGGAAACAACAGTTGTAACGTAACTGGGTACAGACGGGATTGAGTTGGTATGACTCGGGGTGGAACACGTCTGAGTTTGGGTCCAATGACTCCAATCGTTTGACGAGGAGGGCGTAGATGAAGGAGTTGGACCCACCCACGATGAGGGTAGTTTGCGACGGAAATGATGGAGGAGATAGTGGAGGAGGTGAGTGATCGGAACTCGGAGGGTGTGAACTCTGGGTGGGAATCGGAGGGGTTGAACACGCCAAGCAGGTGGTGGGTGACTCCACGACGCTGTCGTATTGGGATTTTTGGTGGTGATGTCGAGGCCACTGTAGATTTGCATTTTATCGGAGTTGATGATTTCTGAAGGAAAAAAATCGAGTGGCGAGGTCTATGGACAGCTTTGATTTTCCGGACCCTGTGGCACCCATTATCACTAAAATCTTCTGGGTGTGATGATGGCGGCAGATAGTGGTGGTTGTGATGGACCTGGTGCTGGCGGCGGTGGTGGTGGTCATGTTCGGCCCACGGGAATGTGGTTTTAAGGGACGTGAGAAGGTTGAGAGAGAGGAGTTTGTTGTTGTAGTGATGATAATTAGTAATTGGGAAGAATGATAGACTTCTCATAGGAACGAATGAATGAATATGGTGTGTGTGTGTGAGAGAGAGAGAGAGACTGAAAGAGTGGTACTGTCTATGAGCTAAGCTGAGATGATACTGCA
>CAUOFW020005137.1:0-28352 GCA_963454935.2 Ilex paraguariensis | reverse complement strand
CATAGCCATTTATATCTGCTGAACCATGGATTAAAATCATCATTTACTAGAAAGAAAGAAGAAATCGAAAAACATCTCACATGTTTGTGTTCATAAACATAACAAAAGAGATTGTTGACAACTTTAGGGGTCACAACCCCCCCCCCCCCAACCAATACTTGGCTAGAATTCTGGACCCGGATGAAATATGGCCTCATCTATTCTTGTATCTGTAAAGACTAACAACCTGTTTTTTTTCTCACGTTTCTAATCGCAATTGTAATATACGTTGGGATAGAAGGGAAATTTGTCTGGTGCAGTGATGGAAGTGTTGAGTCAATTTAATGTGCTGCTATGTTTTGGGATCGATTTCATAAATTCTGTTTTGCCATTAAGCTCTATTAAAGTCATGCTTTCAGTTAAAGTATGTGGGTAGCTACTCTAAAGAATTTTAAAGGATAAGTTTGAGTAAATCAAAGATATCAAGCTCCACAACTAAAGCAAAGGAATAACCAAAAGCCAAACGGACACAAGCAACACTATTATAATGACAAATTGGTCCAGACACCAATAGGACCATCACAAAAGAATCCACACCCCAATAAGAAAATCACACAATAACACCATGAATACAAGTGGGGAAGTCGGACGAGAAAAGAAAACCACAGGATGAATACGAAAATGCACACAAATGTTTGCTGCCACAGCCCACAGGAGGTTTCATGATCACTTTCAGAAATAGCAAATGTTGTAACCTCTACAAAGCTTTTGGAAAGACAGATTCCTCACAACTGGGCAAGTGAGAACAGGTTTGGCTGATTCAAAACCATCTCGTTCCTGGGCCTTGTACACACCGAGTGTCACACTATGGGATTTAGTAATGCCCAAAGTCATTACCATAATCACGATGAGGGGGATGCTGAAGGCAGAGCTAGTTTAAGGTAGACTGGAAAACCAAGAGACCTTAATTGAGAGCAATCACAAAGGGGTTTACCATAATAGGTGTGAAGTAATGCTGTAGACTAGATTTCGTATATTCATCGTCCCACTCCAGTTGGCTCCACCATTGCTGTTCTCCTCTTATTTCTTTCATGTTGTTTGCCCTTTGGATAGTGAGAGGCAACTTCCTGAGAAGATTGCAATCAAGAATTTCAAGCTGCTCTAAACTTGGCCATGACTCATTTTCTTTGCAAAGAGTTTTCAAATTGGGAAGCTTGTTCAATTCCAACATCCTCAGGTTTGGAACAACAGGATCCAAAGCCATTATCTGTCTTGAAGCATCATATCTAAAGAACTCTTCCAATTTCTCACAGGACTTCAGTTTGATTTCTTTCAGTTCTTCCAAAATTTGAATTGAGCCACCAATAGGGAGAAGATACTTCAAACGGGGGCACCCTATAACTTCTAACAATCGTAGTTTAGAAAACCTGAGTCCGAGAAAATCACCTAAATCTGAAATGCTCTCCAGAAAATCAAGAGAATAGAGATAGAGATGCTCTAGATTTGGTAGCAGGTCAAACTGTGAACCACCTCTTCCTACTCCAGGCTGAAAACCATACTTAGATTTTCCGATAGTTAGTGACTTCAAACCCGCAAAGGAACCAACAGTATGACTAAGCATGGCCAAATTTTCAAGCATCAGATTAATATAAGAACAACCATAGATATCCACGGAAGTTGCATTGATTAACAGCCACCAACTCTGTCTTACTGCTGAGAGATTGTAGTTTTTGAGACTCAAATGCCTCCTAACAAAATGTCGCGGCCTGATGAAGGCCCTTTCAGAATTTTCAATTGCATTATCTCCAGGACCATAATCCTTAACAAAAACGCCAAATTTCCTGAGCCGTCTAATCCAAGTTATATAGTCTTCAGAACTGGAATGTGGGATGATTGACAAGTCAATGTACAAAACAATTAACCTCTCGAGATGTAGGAGCTCCTCAAATGGAGCTTGTCCCATTTCCACCTTTTCTTTCGCCCCCCACCAGTAACCACTGCGCCTCATGTTCAGAGACTCCAAATTAGACAGCCTGTATAGAGCTCCCGCACGAATGGTTTTCAAATGGGGAGTGTAGGATAGGTCTAGTTGCCTTAGGTTGGTTAAATTTTCAATCCCTTCTGGCAATGCCTTGATGCGAGTACCACAACAATCAAGTATTTGCAGTTTACCAAGCCCTTTTAGTGGAGGTAATTCTTTAAGATCACTACAACCACTTAAAATGAGAGCCCGAAGTTCACCAAGTTGGAGAAGAGAAAGAGGCAATGATTTGATGCAGCTTCCACTAAGATCCAACACTCTGAGCACTTGAAATCCTTGCAGGAAACTATACGGGACCTTCTCAAGGAACCGACTACCTCGGAGAAGTAAAGTTGTTGCCTGAGAACATTGCAGCTCCCAGTCAGGTAACTTAGTCATTTCATTATTCACGAAAGACAGTCTCCTGGAAGACTTCAGTAAGTCATTCTCTGGCCAATGCTTCAAGGCAATTCCTGACCGAATGAATGACTTACTTCCATCCTCCATGGAGCATGCAATCCATATCGCAACATCACGAACCACATCATGCATCTTTACAGTGTCAACTTGGGCACCAAGATCCAACAAACAAGAGTCCATTAGGCTCTCGATTATCGCCATTCCCCGGTTTTCTAGTTCCTCATAATTTTGGTGTTCATCCAGCAAACCCTCCGCAAACCAGAATCTTATAAGTTCACTAACCTCAATTGAAAAGTCTTCCGGATACAAACAGCAACAAAGAAAACAAGTTTTGATGTGCTCATCTTGTAATGAATCATAACTCCACTTCAGTGGCGTAAATACCTTCTTCTCAATCCCTTTGATAGGCTCGGACCGTCGGAGAGCAGTCAAAGCATCATGCCATAGCTCAACCTTTGCCTTCCCCCTCATGGAAGCCCCCACAGTGATGATTGCTAAGGGCAATCCACAACATTCCTTGGCAACTACAACTGCTACTGATTTAATGGGTTCTGCCATGGCTACCTTGCCAGCATTTTGACAGAACAATTGCCAAGCTTCTTCTTCATTCAAGACATCAACTTTGATATCAACATCAGTAGTCATCTGGGCACATACTTCTTTGGTTCGAGAGGTTAGTATGATCTTACTACCCTTGTGAATTTCAGGGCGTGGAACACCCAGAAGGTCCAAATCGATGGCATCCCAAACATCATCAAGAATGAGAAGAAACCTCTTCTCTTTCTCAAACCTTTCATACAGTCGAATCGCCATTCTTTCCGGGCTTTCTTCCACATTTGTCAATTTAAGTCTCTCAGCAAGTTGCAATTGGACCCTTTTCAGGTCGAAATCTTTAGACACAGTAGTCCAAATGATGATGCTAAAAGGTTGAACCGATGAAGGGCTTTTGAGCTTGTTATTCAAGTTCTTCACCAGAGTAGTCTTCCCCACTCCTCCCATACCCCAGACACCGATCCTCCCAAACTCATCGTTCCACAGACAATCCATAATCATGGCTAAATTTTTGGATGCTGTTGATTGACCTTCAATTGATGGCCCTGGGATATGCTCAACTGGTACTGGCAAATGGTTAGCAATTACAATTCCTGCCGGAAAATCGGCATCTTTTAGTAGTTGAGCAACTTCGTTGAGCTTGTCCACCACCTGCTTGCTTAATTTACACCGGACACCGCAGTTTGAACAACACCCAGAAGCATTGTTGGTGCTGTCTTCCATAGCTGTTCTCATGGAGTTCATATCAGCCTCCATCTTGTTGACCTCGCTTAGCCATCTCACGACTTGAGCTGTTGGCAATTTTCCTTGTTTGTCACCAGTTTCGATTTGTTGTTCCACATCATCTTTCCGCGTCTTCAGTTTCTCCATCTCCTTCTCCAGAGCATCAAGGTTCGATCGAAACTTGGAGAAATTGCGTATCTTAGAGTAGATAGAACCGCAGAGAATTCGACTACCGTCTCCTAGTAACGAACTCGCGAATGAAACTAGTATTTCCATGGCGGAATTACAAGGAAAAAGAAAGAAACTTGAGGATTCCGAAAGGCAAGAAAATGCAGAGAATTCAATTTTTTACAACTTTTTCAGCTACGATTATCTGAAACAACAAAAACTGATCACCAAGCCATTGATTTCTCAGTTTTAAACGCAGATTAGAGCTATCAAATCAAGTGGGTCAACTGAACTCTGTGCATAGAAAATGCGAGAAAATTGCAATGAACCTTCCTGCAATACCATTTCCACCAGCTACGGTGGTGTAGAAATAGAAGCCACTCCTCCATGTCAACGTCTGTATAACTAGACCAAGTAATTCCATGGTGGTTTACCCTTGTACCCGCGTAGGCCGACACTGGAGAATTTTCAACGGTTATGTTCATCCAAGGTTCAATCCCCTCAAAGAAAGAAAGCGTTACAATGAGGTATACCGTCATATTTTCGTTTTCGATTGGTCGTCCGTTTATTTTGCGCAAATCAATCGATGAATCAAAAATCATAAAACAGATAAATGACTAAATAAAATTAAGACAATGGACCATATTATAATATTTTTTATTTTTATTCTTTAAAGTGCATGTTGAAAAATTGAAGAGTAATGTTATATATATATTTAAAAATTAGACTTCATAATCACAATTATTAAATAGTTAGTGAATTTCAATAAATATTAGGACGTACAGTAAAATCAATGATTATAATTATCAAATTTATTTTTTAACTCCACATAGTATTGCTCAAAATTAAATATCTTCGGCAAACAATGAGCTCGTGATCAATTTTATAAAAAAATTAATCGTTTGCCACAAAATAGAATTTATCCAAAATTTAATAGGGTAACATGTTTCAATATCGTGGTATCCGTCATTAACTTAAAGAATAATGTTATTAGAAATTAATTTATTGATATAATTTATTGACCTAATTAATTTAAATTGACTGTAAATCCCATTAAATATTGAAACTTGACATTAAGAAACATCAATCATAGCATTTGACTATGCAAAAAAAAAAAAATAGACATAAAATAAATTGAATATACCAAAATTCAAGTCATATAGTGGTTTTTTGGGACGATATTAATGGTTATAATGACAATGATTAAGACGATTTGATATTGACTCAAAGACGTTTGGGATGACTTGGCTGAGCTCGCAATTTACATAAAATGTAGAAGATTATGAGATTAGAAGTTATCGAATGAAATACATCTATGTCACTGCACTCGCAAATTTAATTTGTAATATAAATAGAAGTTGATGTCTTATCCCTGAGAGAAAGTTGGGGAATTGATTGTGGAAGCTCTCCCACAGTGAAATTTGGGAGGCCAAAACTAACTAATCTACCCGTTGGAATGTTTTGGTGATGAATCTAGAAGATACATCGAGTGAAAACCAAGAAAAAATAATTAATGCCCATCAAGCTGGCAAGACAAGAGATTGGTAGGCAATACACACCATTGACTTATTCCATTTTAAAGAGAATAATAATGAAAAAGTCAATGTTTAATGATAAAAAAAAACATAAATTAAAGTAATTTCTTGACAGTTTCATTCAAGACTTCCATTGTATTACTTCAAGTAACAGAGACGTCTTAAATTTAAATGTTTTAAATTTAAATTTTAATAAATTTTTAAAGTCAAGGATTCATCACAAAGGTTCTGAACCAAAATAATTGACTCAACAGTATTTTAGACCAACACCTGGACCAGTGTCACGACTTGCTGGCAACTGACAAACATGCAAATTTTAACGTGAGCCAAAAAAATAGCGGCGTTTCATGTTATTTTTAGTCGCGTCATTTTTAAGTTATATTAATTTTTGGTATATGTTGTATTTGTATTAATAAAAAAATATTTAATTTTATAATAACTCATGATATTATGTAAAAAAAATAATAAAATAATAAAATATCTTTTTTCTACTTGCAGAATCCGTTAATCATATTATTTATCTCTAACATTAATTAGACCAATTTATTATTTATATCAATTGATCATAGCATTTTTAGATTTTATGTCGGATTAAGTTCGTATCGTGTTCGTGTCACTAGTTAAAATTGACACCCCTCTCCTACTTGATAGGCTGAAAGAAAGACTTTGGCTTAATGCTCAATTAATGTTCGAATAAAAATCATTTGTTTGAGGTACAACGAATGTGTTAAATTACTTTGAAAAGTAATCGTGTAAGACATCGAAATATTCGTAAAATAATATCTACATTCCAGTTTTAATTCATAATTAATATGAACTCGAAGCTTCCTTCGTACTTTTCGGAACTCCCTTGTAGTGGTTCCCTTTAATGACGTGTTCCACAATTGGGTATCAGTAGTTATCGGTCTAAGCTGTTATCGAATCTGCCCTCAGCAAATGAATGGAACTCGGTGTTGCGCTGTGGGGCTGCAGCGCGTGGTCGTGCGATGTAAACTCTTAGGCAAACATCAAACTTGCGACTCCAAACACCACAATCATAAAAAGCCAAAGCACGAGCAAACACATCATTTGCATAGCTAGTCTAAGAGACAATTAATCAAACAACAATCGACCAACTTAGAAGTGGAGAATTCCACAAGAGAGAAGACAAATCCAAAAGGGAGGGTCAAATTCTAACTCATGTCCAGTAGAAATAATGAAAAATAGAAAGAATACACTTTTTATTCTCTAAAAAAGAATGATACATTTTTTTTTTTATATTTGGTAAAATGAATGAAAAATAAAAAAAAATATATTTTTTTTTGTGTTGTTAAGATATAAAAAATATATATATTTTTATTTTTAATTTGAATTTGAATTTTTTATTTTTTATTTATTTTTAAAAAAATATAAATTCATATTTTATCGTTATATTTATATATGAAATTAATGTATGCATAATATATGTATGTATTAAAGAATATATCTATATAATAAAGTAGCTTATAATTTAAATCTCAAAAGATAAATAAAATAATTTTTGCTATTCGCGGTTGAGATTTTTTAAAATTTTACTTTAAAATTAATCTAACTATTAATATTAAAATCTCAAATTTAATAGGAAAAATAGGTCACTAAAGGTGTGTTTAGAATGACTTTTTACAAATATTTCTAAGAATTACTTTTCATAAATACTTAAAAAAAATTAGTGTTTAAAACCGTCTTACTATTACCTCTATTATCACCACTCCCACTGTTCCACCACCACCACTACTACTACCACCACCCCCACCCCCACCCCCACCCCCTTTACTACTGTCGCCGCCGCCATCATCACTATCGTCACCCTATCATACCCACCACCACTACCACCACCACTGTCGCTGCCACTCCCTTACCACCACCATCACCATTTCCATTGTCCCACCACCGCTGCCCACCATTACTATCACCACCACACCATCATCACTATCATTACCATTACCACCACCGTCATCGCCCCCACCACCACTGTTGTCGCACCTTACCACCATCACTGCTGTTGTCACATCTTACCACCACCGTTATTGTCTTACCATCACCCTTACCACCTCCACCATCGCCACTGCCACACCTCCACCATCGCCCCACCATCATTGCCCCACCGCCATCACTATCACCATCGCCTCCCAGCATCAATTGTTATCATCATCGTCCATGGTTACCACCACCATCGTTATCTAATTTTTATATTTATTACCATTACTATCATCATCTCACTACCACCGTCGTTCACTGTCACCACCCACCACCACCCATCATCGCCCACCATCGCCACCAGTCATTGTTACCTACCCCACCACACCTACCACCACCAACAATCACCGTTTGTCATCGCCTACCACTGCAGCCACCTACTGTCACCTATCCCCACCACACTTACCACTGCCACCATTCGTCCTTACCCACCACCACCGTCGTTGTCCCACTATTACCACTGTCAATCACTATCACCGTCGTCCACCACCACTCACACTCACTACCACCGTTGTCACCTAGGACTGCCACTATTATCATCGTCACTCAAAACCTACCACCACCATCATCATTGCCACCCACGGTTGCTACCACCACCACGGTCATCGCCTTACCCACCACAACCATCACCATCTCCCACCATCACTACTGTCGCCCACCATCACTACCACTGCTAACCTCCATTACAATCGGTGTTTAAATTTATTTATCTCTCATCTATGTTTATGATTTGATTTTGAATGTGAATACGAATATGTTGACAATTTTTTTTATTATTACGTGTCTTTAGGCACGGGGAATAACTAGTCTATATAATAAAATATAATACAATTCAAATCTCAAAAAATAAACAAAATGATTTTTGTTATTCGCAGTTGAGATTTCTTTAAATTTTATTTTAAAATTAATCTGACAACTAACATTAAAACTCCAAATTTAATAGAAAAAATAAGTCCCTAAGCGTTTGTTTGGAGTGATTTTTTAAAAGTGTTTATACAAATTATTTATCATAAATATTTTTTTAAAAAAATAATTTTTGAAACCGTTCCACCACCACTACCCTCACCACTCAATCACCACCACCACCACTACCACACCCCTACCCCCACCGCTGCCATCATCGTACCATCGGCCAACCACCACTACCATTTTCGCCCCACCAGCACCACCTCCTCCACCGTACCCCACCACCACCACCCCCACTACCATCACTACCACTATCATCACTGTCCCACCACCACCATCCCCACTACCACCACCATCACCACCATCGCTACTGCACCTTATCATTATCACCACCACTATCGCACCTTACCACCACTGCCATTATCCCACCATAACCCCTACCACCCCCACCGTCCCACCCCCACCCCCACAACCATCATAAATACCACCACCATTGCCAACCCACCACTACCACCCCACCCTTATTGCCTCACTGTCACCATCATCGCCACCTACCACTGATTGTTACTATCGTCGTCGAGTGCCACCACCCACCACCACCACCACCATCATCTTATTCTTATATTTATTATCATTACCACCATCATCCCACTACCACCGTTGCCCACCATCAGCACCCACCACTACTATTGTTGCCCCACCGTCACCCATTACCACAATCCATCACCACCCGTCGTTGCCCACCATCGCCACCAGCCATTATCACCCACCCCCATCACACTTACCGCCACCATCCGTCATTGCCCATCACTGCAACCACCCACTGCCACCTACCCTTACCACACTTACCACTACCATTATTTGCTATCACCATCACACTGTAACCTAGAAGCATCTATCGTCGCCCCCCACCACCATCGTCACCGCCCACCACCACTACTGTCGTCCCACCACCACCATTGCAAACCACCAACACTGTCGTCCTCCACCACCCACACCCACCATCACCGTCGTCGCCATCACCCACGGCTGCCACTATCATCATTGTCACCCAAAATTCACCATCACCATCACCATTGTCACCCATGACTGCCACTACCACCAAGGTTGTTGCTACCCAGTACAACCACCACCATTGTCACTCACGGCTGCCACTATCACCAAGGTTGTTGCCACCCAACACAACCATCACCGTCTCCCACTATCACCACTACTGTCCATCCCCACTAACTCCGCTCACCCTCATTACAATCGATACTTAAATTTTTTTATCTTTTCTTTATGTTTGTGATTTGAATTTGAATGTGAATACACATATTTTTATTGCTAACCATTTTTTTTATTACTCTGTATCTTCAGGCACGGAGAATAACCAGTAGACAAATTAGATACATCTTAATAGAAATAATTAACATTTTTTCTGATTTTAGAGTGATTGATTTTGATGAGTTAGAAGGAAAGCTCATCCATTCATTTTTTCATCATTCTTATTTTCTTTCTTTATCAAATATGATATTTTATCTCTCTCTCAAACTTGTCATTATTTTATTTTTCTATCATATTAAACAAAGCATTAAGGTTCTGCGAAAATTTAACTTCTCATTAAAGGTCTTGTTTGAGGTATGTAACAATTATTCCTTAAGTTCGATTTACTGAAAGTTTGGTGGGGCTTGGGTGTAACTATGGCTGTGGTTGTCCTTACAGAGTACCTGCGGATTCTCCCGGTCTATGCCCATTTGGAGGGTTTTCCTAGGGATTTGGCTCGTCTGCTGTTCGGGAGGAACAACTGACCCTGCTGTTCACCAAAACGACACAGTTTGGTGCCTATTTTAAAAAAACATCCAGACCCAAAAACGGTACCGTGTAGTTTTTCTTTTTCGGTCCAAATTCAAGCCCTAAAATTGCAGACCCAAAATGGCAGAGGAAGAAGGAGACCCAAAAATTCAAGCCTTACGCCTTCACGGATGCCGACGAATAGAGGAAGAATACGACGAATATTAAGTACTTCACCATCATTTCCATTACCACCACCAGCCCACAATCACCAGGTCTCCCTTATTCTCAGTCATTGCCCACAGTAGGTATTCCATCTCTTTCTCTCTCTCTCTCTCTCTCTACACATCGAGAATAGACAATGGCAATGGCATTGGACTATCTTTTCCTAATGAGTACAGACAAATCCCAGAGCATATGCTCCGAATATCATGCATATGTGGGCAATGGCTTCCTCTATTTTAAGAAGACAGTTCTTCCTCTATTCGTCGGCATCGGTGAAAGCGTAGTGCTTGACTTTTTGGGACTTCTTCCCATTTTGCGTCTGCAATTTTAGGGCTTGAATTTGGACTGAAAAAGAAAAACTACACGGTGCCGTTTTTAGGTATGGATGTTTTTGTAAAATAGGCACCAAACTGTGCCGTTTTGGTGAACAGCAGACGAGCCGAATCCGTTAAGGATTGCTATGATCACGTTATGATAGAGACTTCACATCTAGTATCTTATATCCGTTTTCACACAATAAAAAAAAAAAAAAAAATCCTTACATTATATTTAGTACGCAATAATACCTTTAAATAGGAAGGAGATTGATATAACAATTGAATAAGTTTGATAATAGAATGAAATATATTTTATCATTCTCTTGTTTAGTAATTAATTGAAATTAAGAGTTAGAATGGAATGCACATTTCATTCTAACGTTTGGATAAATTAATTTGAATTGGAATGAAATCAAATAAAATTAAAGTTATATTTTATCATAAATTTCTAACTTAATTTAACATACTCCCTTACAATGAGCGCTCCTGTTAATTTTAAAACTTGAAAAATTAGAATAAATGTGCAATTGCATAATGAACAGAGTCACCAAAAAATTAATTAAAATCAACATAACCAATAAAAAAAAAAAAGGAAAATGCATAAATTTCAATTTCATATATAATCCTATCTATATAGTTCATATGCATCGTCTCGACTGATTTGATTTTTCAGTTTTTCACCTTACCAGCCTTGAAATTCATCATGTAACGGCTAATGATCGCTGCATATAGAAATAGGCCGCTTGTTTTTTTTACGTAATAGCAGTTAATGTACTTTAGAAGTAGGCCTCCTATGTAGAAGGCTTGCAATGATAGATTAGGCCCAAGTATATGATGTGCATTACTGCAAATCTCTGAAGTTCTAGCAAAAATAAGATAAAAAAATACAATCAATCTATAACTTTGCAATTCTAAAATCAGTAGACAATTATGAATATCAATTCCACAATGAAATCTACTGCAATCTATCCCGGACTATCATGCATTTCATGGACATCAAGAACACAAATTGCACAATTAAAGCAAATTGAAAGACAAGAAAATCGACAACCCTAAGATTTCGAGGTTGGATCTGAGAATTATTGTCGGATTGAGCAAGAAATTACCTAGTTTGATCAGCTAGAGATGCGAGCAGAGAAGAGAGATAAGAGGAAGAGAAGAAGTGAGCACCAACATGAGCAGCGAGAGACTGATTGGGAAGAGAAGGGAGTGATTGGGTTTTTTCCACCAATGGAGTTGGCACATTACCGTGTGGGTTGGGAATGGAAAATACCATGGTAAATTTGGTAATGGCTAATCCCATGATCTGTGGGATTAGAAATTCCATTGGAATGAGAATAAATATTTATTCCTGCCAACCAAACATAGGAACGAACATTACCAAGAAATACATATTCCATTCATAAGGCATAGTATAATGAATATTATGGATAAGAAAACTCAAGATGTATGAATTTACATCCCGCATTCTATTGAACCACTGAGCCGCTTCCTGCGGGTTAAATCCCATATGTTTCTCGTAATACATTTACATATGGATAACTTGATGAATGGGCTTTCTGTAAGTCAGCTCACCATGCAAATATTTGAATTACAATTCTCATACTCCTAATTATAAGCTATAACATGAAGAAAATTAGCTAATGAAATAAAACAGAACTTTTGTCCTTGCCAATTTGAGAATGTCCAATCAAAGTCGGTTACTGGTTGAATTATGAATGCAGCAGTGACCATAATCTGGTGTCTCACTGAACATATACCTGGTCTAAAACATGGAAGTTCTAAAGATACACAAGCCTTGAAGTTGAGTTGCGAAGCATACACAAGGGCTTGTCCTGCTAGGAGAGGGAAATGCTAAACAGTGATTGCAGTGTCCAACTCGCAACTAGCAATCGCTATGATTAAAAGACCCCCTAGATCCCCACCACCCCTGCAGAGGAATTTTGGAGGAATGCAATGCAAGTTAAGGTGTGGTGCCATGCAAGGAAAAACATCTGTGCAAACGTCCAGGCAAATCAAGGTGAAGATCGAACATCCTCCCCACACTTCGACACCATGCAGGGACGGTCTTTGGGAGAGCACCCCAGCAGCTCAGTAGTCTTTCCCTAGGACCAAAAAGAGAAAGAAAAAAAAAACCCACGGTTTTGGATTGAATCTATAGAAGATACAAAAAAAGAAAGGAAAAAAAAATCTTGAAACAAAGTAGGCATTTCATTTGAAGAAATCAAGTTCCACAAACAAGTACAACAAAATCAACAATAAGCGAATGCACTAGGATCCTAGTAAACTTCAAATCCCAAGAGTTGATGCACCATCAATGTAAGTTAAAATTCTCACAACCATGTGAGTGGGCATAAATTGAGTTACCTCCTCACAATTTCCGCAACAAAATCATCACCACCCAGGCCTAGCAAATTAAGTGACCGTAGTTATCAACAGCCCTGAAGTGACGTTGTAGAGATAGTTTAGTATCGTCATCATCCCACTCCAGTTGGTTCCACCATTGCAATTCTCCTCTTATTTCCTTTATGGTGTCGGCATTTTGGGTGCTGAGAGGCAGCTTCCTGATGATGTTGCAATGAAGTGATTCAAGCAGCTCTAGCCCCCCCCATGATTCATTTTGTCTGCAAAGAATCTCTAAATCCGGAAGGTCTTTTAATTTCATTACTTGCAAGTTCGGGACAGTAGGATCCGGAGCCAAGGTATGTGTTGAACCAACATAATTGAATAGCTCTTTTAGCTTCTCACATGACTCTATCCTGATTTCTTCTAGTTTCTCCAATGTTAGAATTGAACTTCCAATACAAAGAAGATATTTCAGCTGGGGACAGCTAAACACATCTATTCTCCTCAGTCTACAAAATTTTGATCCAAGATTATCGCCAAATTCTGAAATGCTTTCTAGTCTACTGAGCGAATGGAGACGAAGCTCCTCTAAATTTGGCAGTAGGTCAAATTGTGCAGCACATCCTCGTGTGGCTGACTGAAAGCTGCTGTGACAAAAAGTAATATGTAGTGACCTCAAAGCAGCAAAGCAACCAGAACTACCACTGTTTTTGGCCAACTTTTCAAGCACCCGATTCATTCCCTCACAACAAAAAATTTGCACAGAAGCTGCACCGATTAACAACCACCCAATCCATTCTCCTGAGAAACAAAGATTGTTCAGAATCACACAACCTTCATTATAATCAACTGCATTCTCAGGCATACGATCACGAGCTCGATTTCCTATAAAAGTGTTGACTTTACTAATTGTTTTCAACCAGGAAATATCCTTGGGGTTGATAATTGGGATGCTGTCAAACTCAATGTACAAAACATTTAATTGTTTGAGGCATAACAAATCTGTGAAAGACGCTTCATCATTTCTCCTTAAGTTGAAAGACCTGCCGAGCACGTTTAGAAACTCCAAATTAGACAACCTTGATATAGTTCCAGCAAGAATCGTTAAATTATGAGTATATGACAAGTCCAGTTGCCTCAGATCGGTCAATTTTTCCATACCTTCTGGCAATGCTCGGATACCACTCCTACTGCAATCAAGCACTTGCAGTCTACTAAGGCCTCCCAATGGGGGTAATTTATGGAGTACTTTACACCCACGTAAAAGGAGAGCCCGAAGTTCACCAAGTTGAAGGAGAGAGCGAGGCAATGAATAGATGCTGCTTTCACTTAAATCCAAGATCTTGAGTGCTTGGAATCCTTGTAGGAATTGATCAGGAACTTCTTCAAGGCAATGATTACCTTGAAGAAGTAAAGTTGATGCCCGTGGACATTGAATCACACAATCAGGTAGGCTTTCTATTCTGTTATTCATGAAAGAAACTCTCCTGGGACAATTCGACAACTCATTTTTCGGTATCTGGCTCAAGCCGATTCCAGACTGGATGAGGGATTTATATCCGTCTTCCAAGGCGGATGCAATCCAAATACCGACATCACGAACGACGTCGTGCATCTTCACAGTCCCTCCTTTCACACCACGTTCCAGCAAACAAGAATCAATGAGACTTTCAATTATGGCCACTCCTCGGTTCTCCAATTCCTCGTAATTGTATCGTTGATCAAGTAAACCTTCGGCAAACCAGTATCTAACAAGTTCACAGACTTCCATTGGGAAGTCCTCCGAATACAAGCAGCAAAACAGAAAACATGACTTGAGATGCTCACCCTGTAATGAGTCATAACTCCACTTGAGAGGCTTATAGACCTTCTCCTCAATCCCTTTGACAAGAGGCACTGATCTTCGCAATGCATTCAGGGCATCCTTCCACAGCGCAACCATTGTCTTCCCCCTCATTGAAGCCCCCACAACTATGAGTGCTAAGGGCAATCCACCACATTCCTTTGCAACTGCCTCTGCAAATGGTTTAATTTGTTCTGACATGGCTACGTCGCCAGTGTTCAGATGAAACAACTGCCAAGCTTCTCTATCGTTTAGGACATCCACTTGAATATTGACATCAGTCATCATCACCCTACAAACATCTAACGATCGAGATGTCAGAATGATCTTACTACCTGTATCAGCTTCAGGCCGTGGAATGCCCAAAAGGTCCAAGTCAATGGCCTCCCAAACATCATCAAGAATGAGCAGAAAATTTTTCTCCTTCGCAAGCCTCTTATGCAATCGAATTGCCATTCTCTCCACACTCTCTCCCATTTTAACCTGCAAATTCAGTCTCTCGGCAATTTGAGTTTGGACTTTTCTCCAATTCAACTCCATGGATACTGTTGTCCATATGACAATGCTAAAAGGTTGTGTTGAAGAAGAGCTTTGGAGCTTGTTATTCAAGTTCTTCACAAGAGTAGTCTTCCCAACGCCACCCATACCCCAAATACCAATCCTATTTTGCTTATTGTTGCTCAAGGCATCCATTATTTTGACCAAATTTTGATACCCTGTTTGATTTTCAATTCTTGGGGCTGGAATATGCTCCACTGGTTTTGGCAAATAATTCCCAACTGCAACTCTTTTCAGGAAATCGCCAGCTTTAATTAGTTCTCTTACCTGCTCCAGCGTTTCCACCACTTTACTGTTTAGTTCATTGTGCGGGTAGCAATTAAAACAACGTCCATTACCGCTAGCCGCCATTGTAGGTTGCAGTGAGTTCACTTCAGAATTGACATCGTCGACCATTCTTAGCCACTTTTCCACGTCAGCTTTCGGTACTTTTCCCTCCAACTCCGCCGCCTCGAGTTCCTCTTCCATGTCTTCTTTCTGACTCATCAAAGCCCTGACCTCCTCCTCTAGAGCAGTGAAGTTTGATTGCAAGTTGGAGGGATTCCTTACCTTGCTGTAGATGTAACCGCAGAGGCGTCGAGCAGGTTCCGCCAATAACGAACCCACGGCTGCAGCCACCACTTCCATGACAAATCTTCAGTAGAAAGAGAAGAGAAGAGCAGAACAGAACAAAGCAGAGCAGAGAGGCAATTCAGAAACCCAATGAAATCAAAAACATAAGGAGGACATGGCAAGTGAATTAGGGAATTGAACAAATGGGTTTGCGATGATCTGAAACAAACAATAATGATCATCAACCTAAATTCACATTAGATCTACCAAATCAAGTGGATCAACTATGCATTAAATATGGGAGAAAGATGCAAGTAACCTTCAGTCAATATCGAATTTTCACCACCTACAGTGGTATAGAAATAGAAGCCATTCCCATCTCCATGTCGACACCTCTGCAACTTGGGTGAAATTCACTGAGTAGTTTCATGGTGGTTTACCCATCTTCAAATCTTGTAGTCTGAGTAAAACGCGGTACAGATCGGAAGCAGTAGGCTGGTAGCTGTCTCGATTTTTCAACAAATTGCTGTATACTTGTTCATCTTATGATATACAGTTGATGAGAGGTGGGTTTTTGCAGAAATAATCGAAAAATTATGATAGATCGTGAATGACAAAAACTAACTCAATTGGGTGATGATGGAACCTATCTCTATCTCTCGTGGTGAATTTGCTGGAACCTCTCTCTGTCTCTCACTAGTAATTTTTTGAGAAAAAAAACAAAAGAATTGAGGCCCATCAAGCTGGAAAGATAGCAGATTAGTGACTTGCTCCCATTAATTTTTGGGCAGTTTAAAAATAGGTATAATTTTTTAGACATATTTAGACAAAAGTGTAACTCAAAAATTTATTTTGGGTAAAGTGCATATTTTTTTAAAATATCACTATTGTCATCGATAAATAGTAAATATATGAAAACTCATTATCTTTCGTCCGTTTTTTTAGCTAAAATCAAGTGAGACATAAAATAGGGGATTTAATTATCAAAACTCATCTTCTTCGACAGAAAGATAGGAATGCCAGATCTGTGATTGTTCATCATCCAAAAAAAAGAGGAATTCAAGTTACTTTTCATCATCAAAAAAAAAAAAAGGAATACGAGTAACTGTTCATCGTAAAAAAAAAAAAAAAGGAGGAATTTGAGGCCATGTTTGGTTTGATTTTTGAAAACTGTTTTTTGTTCTCCAATTTTCAAAAAAAAAATGGAGAATTGGAACATAAAACTAGAAAACAAGCCCAACTTGTTTTCAAGCTTTTCTGCCAAAACTTTAAAAACACGGAGATGATTTACTCTTTAATGAGATCTCATTTTCGAGTTCTCTTAGAAGCAAAAACAAGCCACAGTATAAAAGCTTTTTTTTTCTTTTGCCTTTGTCCTACCAAATCTTATCACTCTCTCCGTCTTTCTCTCTCTCTCCACAGACTCTTTCAGACGGAAGTCTTCTTCGGTGACTGCGCCTTCTCCGATGATTGCATCTTCTCCCGCAAAACATACACACACTGGAGCTCTCCGACAACTAGATCAACTGCGAGCTCTCCGACGATTGGTTCAGATCTGGTTTAATCGGCGAAAACACAAATTTGATTTTTTTTTATCTGATCTGATCGAAAACACATATCAATGGTAGTATATATATATATATATATATATATATATATTGTAACCACCGTAAAGAATTAGAATATTGACACAGATCTGATATTTTTTTATCAAACATAGATCTAATTTTTTTTTATCAAACACAGATCTAATTTTTTTTTTATATGATCTGATTTTTTTGACGTTTTGAGTGGTGGTTGTGGGTTAGTGGTGATTGTGGGCTTTGGGTGGTTTTCGGTTTCGGGTGGTGGTGGGGCTTTTGGGTGGTTCTTGGTTTCAGAGGTGGTTGTGGTTTTGGGTGGTGGTTGTCGGTTGGTGGTGGTTTTGGGTTGGGGGTGGTTGTAGTCTTGATGTACAATGAAAGTTCAAGAGACGGTAGTGGTGGTGGTGGTGGTGGTCTTGATGCACAGTGAAAGAGAGAGAGAGAGTTGAAGACCGGTGGGAATTGCAAATTGTTGTCCAAACAAATTTTATAATTTTTGTTCTTTAAAACTATTTTCAAAAATATATAATCAAACAGGTTTTGTAATCTAAAAATTTTTAAAAACACTTTTTTAAAACTCTTCTCAAAAACTGTTTTCAGATACTATTTTCTGAAACGCAAACCAAACAGGTCTTGAGTTATTGCTCATCGTCCAAAACAAAGAAAAATACGATTTACTGTTTATTGTGTCCTACACATAGTTTTAAAATCCAGCACGGACATCAACCCGATTAAGGGACCGGGTTAATGGGTCACTGGTTCAACCGTTGGGGTCACTGGTTGGACCGGTAATATAATAAAAAATTAAAAAATAATTATAAATAGGCTAAAAAATCACAATAATTATAAAAATGACATCAAACATATAAAGTTTAGTAGAGAAAAATTATCAAACATGTATCCAATTTCAATGTATTCAATTTTCAATACAACTTGTAAAGTTAAGTAGAGAAAAATACCTCTATTGAAGTTCAAAGCTCCAAGTCTAAGTCAAATTGTAGTAAGCAAGCTGCAAGACACATGAAAACAAAACAAAGCACATGAGCATAGCATAAA
Source organism: Ilex paraguariensis (assembly GCA_963454935.2). Lineage (NCBI taxonomy): Eukaryota > Viridiplantae > Streptophyta > Magnoliopsida > Aquifoliales > Aquifoliaceae > Ilex > Ilex paraguariensis. Next base: position 9,801 of record CAUOFW020005137.1, on the reverse strand, counting down.
GATTCAAATAAACGAAACTGAAAATAAATTATCCAACAATTGCCTAGTTTCACTTGAAAATACAAATATTACCACTACTATCAATTAACTAATCTACAACCCAATTATATGTAATGATTAATAAAAATCTCAAACAAGCCACAAGTTCAATATCACAATTCATAATGCTCTTACTGCAATAAACAATCCACGAGTTCACAATCTTAAACAAACATAAAACACACAAATGAAAAGTACAATACCACAATCTATAAGTTACAAGTACAAAATCCCAAATATGAAATAACAATGTTCACAAAAGTAAAAACCCGTCATAAAAATAATGCAATAGACATATCTATTCATTCTCATTTTCTCAACGAGCGCTCCTACTCCATGAACTCCAATCCCTGTCAAACTCAAGAGAATTCTCAACTCCAGGACAATTGAAATTTTCAGCATTACTTGTAGTTGCATTGCCAACACCTTCCTCATTACACTCCTCATTTTGAGGGTCCACAAGATCATCATCTTCATCATCCAAGTCAAAAACCAAAGTTTCATCTACATTATATCCAAACAAACATTATTTATTGACTAATCAAAAACTAATTTGAAATAAATAATTGAGAAGGAATAAATTACCATTATTCGGGTTTGTTTGGATATTGCACGCAAGTAGTTCACGACAGAAAGTTTCTAATTCATCCACTGTTAAAGTTGGAGGCTCATCCTCTAAAATCCATGAGGCATTATTTGTGAAATCTTCAAAGTCAATAGGATCATAATTTCTACCCCTCAAGTAATTCCTACACATTATCATTTACAAGGTGAAAATTACACACGTAAATAAACTGAACATAATTGTAGTAAAATGCTAATAAAAATTATGTACCTTTGTTGCAATCTGTAATTGTAGTGAACATAAACAAGGTCATTAAGCCTTTGATGCTCCAACCTATTTCTTTTCTTAGAATGGATGTGTTCAAATACACTCCAATTTCGTTCACAACCGAAAGAACTACATGTTTGGCTTAAGACACGAATGGCTAATTTTTGTAAGTTTGGCGCGCTACTTCCATAGCACAACCACCACTCATCTGCATTTAATAATGTAATGCATCACAATCAAATGTTAACAAAAAAAGTGAAGTATATAACTTGAATTAGGATACCAAATATTTTCAATACCGAAAAGCATTCTTTCTCGATCGCTTATAGCAGTTATTCGCCCAAAGTCGCCTTCTGCATTTCTGAACAATTTCATCTCATTTGTCAACTTACTACTCAAAATGGGATTTCCATAAGCATATCTCTCAATTACATCCAAGAGCCTGAAATCGTTTGTCGATGATTTGTCATCTCATCCGACTTATATTGATTACTTGGGTTCAACCAATAACCAGCAGCATGAAGATTTCTATGAAGTTGACGATCCCAACGACTATCAATGATTCTCAAGTAAACATCAACTCTTTTTCTCTTTCTCTGAAATCGTTTTAGCAACTCCTCTCTAGCTTTATGCATAGTCATATACAAGTAACCCATTGAAGGCCTATCATCACTATCAACAAGGCGTAGCACGCGCACAAGAGGCTCTGTGAGTTGGACAATAATAGCACATTCTTTCCAAAAATTAGAATCCAACACATTGTCAACGAATTTTTTTCCCTTGCTATCCTTCGCATATGCTGACATAGTCCATTCCCTTGATACCACCATAGCTCGTAAGACATCCTTTTGAGCTAAAATACTTTGCAATGCAATGAAATTGGTTGCAAAGCGTGTAGGAGCAGGACGAAGTATTTCTCTTCCACCGATGTGTTTTCTCATCAAATGTAATGGAAAACAATGATTGTATACATATTTTGTAATCTTTGAAGCCTGGGAGACAACATGATTTACCTTATCCAACTTGCCAATGTCTTGTAGCATCAAATTCAAACAATGAGCTGCACATGGTGACCAAGAAATTGTGCGAAACTCCTGCTCCAATAACCTCCCAGCAGCAACATAATTGACAGCATTGTCTGTCACTATATGCACCACATTTTCTGCACCAACTTTTAACACAACTTCCTTAAATAACTTATATAGCATATTTTGCTGTCTTAGAAGCATCGGAAGCATCAACAGACTTTAAAAACACCGTTCCTCTAGGGCAATAAACCAAGAAATTTATCAATGTTCTCCTACATTGATCTGTCCACCCATCAGTCATGATAGTACAACCAGTCTCTTTCCATGTGGTTTGAAAACTATGGGCAAAATTTGTTACTTCTTCAACATTCTTGTTCAATAAATAACCACGCAAGTCATGAAGGTTAGGGCCCTTATAACCACCACCAAAACCAGTAATTGCATCTAACATAGGCTGATAATACATAGAATTCACAGCATTAAAGGGAATGCAAGCATCCATTATCCATTTGGAAACCGCAAGATCACACCTCTCTTTTGCCTCCTTACTTTGCAAAACATTTTTGATAGTAGGCTGAGAACCGGGGGTAGTCCTTGGTACAAAGTAAGAGCCAATTGTTTTATCTTTTCTTCTTGCATCCTTGTTATGTATTGATTTACCATGACCTCCACCAATGAAAATTCCTTTTGCTTTATAAGAAGGTGGAATTTCTTGAACATCATTATTTTTTTGCATATATTCCTGCTCTTCATAATTTCGAAACTCTGGTCCATATGGATTCATTTCATCATAATGTTGTTGTGTCTTTCTTTTCTTGGTCACAGTACTTTCCAGAACCAATCTCATCTCATAACTAACATTGGGAGGGCATCTAATACATTGTTCTATTTCTCCTTTAATCCCCGCCAAATGTTGCTTGAATCTATTGATACCACCTCCCTTAATGACCTTGTGGCAATACATACAAATCAAATTCTTTTCTCTTTTTGAAGACACAGAGTCTTCTCGACAATGTGCCCATGCGGGGTCGGTCTTTCCTCTTACTGCAACTTTTGTAGAAGAAGAATTTGGTGTAGCGCTAGTTGGTGTAGAGCTAGTTGGTGTAGATTGAGATTCAATTGGTGTTCTGGATGAAGACATTCTAATATGACACCGAAAATCAAAAAGCCATAAGTAATTAAACCCCACAACACAACAAATGACATAGAATAGAAGTGATAGAACACTCGTGTACTTAAATAAATAATAACTTGTAAATTGTAGAAATCTCACTTTAGTGATAAATATTAAGTATAAAAGTTGGAGTTGAATTTAAAGTAGGGACAAGAGCTACACTCATAATTGAGTTGTGCTCACAAAGTCCATAACTTTCACAATTCTCTTGGACAAAGCTAAAAGAAAAGAGGCTATTTTGACGGGAAACATTTCCATAAAAGTTCCCAACTAGAACTAGTCCAATGATCATAGGTTTCACAACCATTATAATACATAAAAAAATGAAATTACTATATATAGTATATACCCTATCCTATAATAGTGTAATGCAAAACATAAAACTCATCGACTTCTCTGCAAAATCATAAACACATGAACATCCCTCATTCCATTGATCAAAGAATCTAATTGCAAAATAAAAAACCCAAATTACAAGCTTGTATATACAATTTGAGGAATTGGACCTAAGAAATGTATTTAAGAAATTGAATATAAAGTTATAAACCCTATTAAACACATCCCATTACATTAAAAATACACCCCCAAACAACTTTATTATCCACATTCTTAGTGAACTCAGGCCTCAATCAACAAACGTAAGCCAAAGAATAACAAACATAAGCCAGAAATTAGTATTATTCTAAAACGCACTACCCAACATTATTATTATCAGACAAAGAATTCTGCATAAACAACAAAGCCACAGAAGGATTGAAAATGTCATTAATATTTTCAAAACCCAAGATGTCCCGATAATACTGTGTTCATTAAATGCAACCTGTAGAGGAATAAGGTAGCTTTCATATGTTATATTACAAATGAAAAGCATGTTATTTCTCACTTTGGCAAGCTTGAGATTGACAAGGTCAATTAAGCTATTTGCAACAAAAACATGTTGGCTTATAATTTAATGGTAAATGTAGACTTTTCTGCAAAACAAGATCAACCACATAGCTGATTTGACATTAATATTGTGGACTGAAAGTTGAAAGCACTTTATCATGTAATTCTGAAAATAAGGAGAATAAATTAACTAACCCACTTCCAGGATTCCAGAAGGGATATGACTGGGGAATGGTTGTTGAGAAAGTGGAAGAGAACAAATTGAGAAAATCTGGTGTGTACTGGGATAAATAATACGATTCACAGTTGCAAAAATTCCTAGCTAAATATTGTGCAGTGTAAGATCTCCAATTTTCTCCATCTTTTCTTAAAAAATTGCTTAAGATATACAGTGTAAAAAGATAAATGACTAAACGATCAAAAAACAACCTACTACATTGTTGACAGAGAAGAGAAAAAGATGATGGAGAGAGGTTGAAGATGAGATGCTCACCGGAGTGGACTGCCTGTTGGTGCCTGGATTGGCTGATCGCGAGCGCTGGACTGGTTGATCGCGAACGTTGGCGTTCTGGGCTGATCGCGAACGCCTGGAGCTTAGAGGGGAGGTTGGAGCTTGGAGGGGAGACTGTGGATCTGATTTGTTGGTGGCGTGGTGGAGGGGAGGTTGTGTGTGGTGGAACCGTGGAGGGGAGGCTGGAGCTTGGAAGGCTGGAATGGAATGGAACGATTGATTTAGGGCAGCAAAAGGGGAAAAAATAAATGGGGAAGGTAAAAATTCTGATATTTATAGAATTTAAATATAATCATTCGGTTTTTGTAAACTCATCCGGTTCTCATGGTTCACCGATTTTTTGACCGGTTTCACAGGTTAACCCTGGGTTCTGTACTGAAACGGTTTTTAATTCAAACCGGACCGGTTAGAAGACCGGTTCACCGGGTCACCGGGTTGACCCGCCGGGCCGGGCCGGGTTTTAAAACAGTGGTCCTACGGTCAAGTAACTATGAATAATCTTCGGCAACTTCTTCATCGAAAATTGCAGGTGACATTCATTTTTTGTTTTTTTGTCATTCATTAATTTTTTTCCACAATCTGTGTTGTTTGATTTTTTGGTTAAAAATAATTACGTAACTATTTTAAATAACTATTTGAGATTATAAATTGTAAACTGTTAATATTCAAAAATTAATAGTTGAAACAATATTGACACAATTACATCCATTAAAAACACAGTTACACCCATTAAAAAATAATTACAACTATTAAAACACAGTTATACCCATTAAAACAAAATCAATTTTTTCCCCTTCATTCCAATATCGAGCAAACATAAAATAAAATCGAACATAGGAATTTTCCAAAAAAATGACCGATTAAAAGAAGAAATATACTTATTATGTCTATACAAAAAAATAGTTACACCCATTAAAACTAGTTATACCCATTAAAACCAAAAACAGTTTTTTTTTCCCCTTCATTCCAACAACGAACAAAACATAAAACAAAATCAAACATAGCCATTTCCAAAAAAAAATTAACCGAATAAAAGAAAAAATATATTTATTATGTCTATAGGAAAAAATAGTTACACCCATTAAAATCAAATGCAATTTTTTTTCCCTTCATTCCAACAACGAACAAACATAAAACATAATCGAACATAGGAATTTCCAAAAAAAAATAACAAAATAAAAGAAAAAATATAATTATTAACAACTAATCTTTAAGCCGATGACGATGATTGATATTTGCAATTCCTTTTTTCGAATAAATCCACCACCAGAGAAGTAAATCGACCGTTGAATAAGACTCTTACTGCCAAGATCAGATAAACACAAACGTTGAAGAAGATTTTCACTGCAAAGATCAATTTTTTTTTTAAACAAACTACATAGACATTTGAATATTTTTTGTGTTATTGCATAAATTTTTTGTCTTACTGCAGAGATCAATTGAACACAGACTTTTACTGCATACAAAACTGCTCATTCAAAATTCAAAAATTAAAGATAACAAATATGTAATCTTTACATATTTGTTTCCTCAAATAATTGTCAATGGTGACTACATAAATTAAGGAAAGACCTTTAAGTAAAAAAGATTTAATTCATTTGAATTTTGTACCTAAATACAAATTTTTTTATAAAAATTGTACATAATAGAATAAACAACTTATCCATATATTTTTGTCTAAATAAGTCTAAAAAATTATACCTACACCTTAAACAACGCTTAAATTTCAATCATATCCTTTTTAGTTTGTTGTATATTTATGAACACCTCATTTATTTTTTAAATCTTCACTGATATCCCTATTAGATTAAAAATGTTAACTATAATGTAATTTTTCTAAATTACTCATGATATATTTTAGAAAAAAATTTCATTCACACCCCCTAGACAGACATATCTTCAATAATACTTCTCTGTTTTTTAAATTTTTTTACTTATTAAAATTCGGATCAATTAAAATTTGATTCGAACTAATTAAAATTTATTTTTTATGTACTAAAAGTTGATTAGAAATTATATTTTTTTATGTATTAAAATTTGAGCTAATTAAAATTCTATTGGAGTCGATTAAAATTTATTTTTAATTGGCTCGAATTAAATTATAATCAACTCGCATTGAATTTTAATAAGTCCAAATTTTGATACATAAAAAAATATAAATTTTAATGGATTTAAATTTTAATACTTAAAAATGAATTTTAATTAACTTGAATCACATTTTAATTGACACTAATTTTAATGAGTGAAAAAATAAAAATTTTAATTGACATAAAATGAATTTTAATCGGTACTAACAACTCAGGTAAAACTCAAATCTATTCGAATTTTAATACATAATTTTTTTTTAATATGTTCGAATGTTAGTAAGGAAAAACAATTAAAATTTAATCAACTCGAATCGAATTTTAATATATTTAAATTTTAATATGAAAAAATAAATTTTAATCGTTCAAATTTTAATCGAATTTTATATAAAAAGATTATTTGGGGTTTATGTAAGAGTAATTTTGGTATTTTTGCAAAAAATTTTTTGTTAAAAACAGTAGTTTAATGGTAGGGGTGTCAGTGATGTTTTGAATAATAGATGAAGTATCTTTGAAAATATAATAAACTAGAAGAGTGTGACTAGAATTTTCCCTTAATATGAAATACTTATCAGCAAAACACGTTTTTTAAGTGAGTTGTTGTGGTTAAAAAATTAAAATTTAAGTAAGTAACTGTAATTAAAAAATTAAAATTTTAGTGAGTTACCGTCGTTAAAAAGTTAAAATTTAAATAAGTTATCGTAATTAAAAGGTTAAAATTTAAATTTAAATGAGTTCCCGTGATTAGAAAGTCAAAAAGTAAAATCGCAATATAAACAATCGAATTTAAATAATTTAGACTGTTGTTTATGTTTTTCTAAGTGAAGAGTTTAAGTAGTTCAAACATATAAACAATCTAAACCATTGTTATGTTTTTATAAATGAAGAGTTTAAACCGCTCAAACAAGAGGCTTAGTTATTATTATTATAGAGTAGAAAATACAACACAATCTAAATAAAATCTAAAAATTATAACTCAAATATACATATCATCTCTTGAATAAATGTTGAATGAGTGGATCCCATTTAAAAAAAATTGATAGGACCTACTCATCCAAGAGATAATATATATGTGAATTATAATTTTTTTGAATTTCATTTGAGTTGTCTAACGATCCGTGAAAAAGAAATTACAGGTAATTTCTTGGCAGTTTGGTTCAGACTAGTGTTATGTACATTGATGATTGATGGAGTCATCAAGAAAGGCATTCTTGGGTTTTTTATTATTTTCTAATTTTGATCATTCTTGGCAGTTAAGATAATCAGTGTGTGGGTAATGCAGATATTATAAGAACCGAGAAGAACACAACTGAACCAGTGGTTTCCCAATTCCCCTGGTTTCGGGCCGGTTGGCTGTTCCGACCCGTGCCATGGCCTGGACCACAGGTCACTAGTATTCTTTATTTCTAACTGAAAGCCAGCCCTTAGGCCTTAACTACCAGCTCTCAACTAATGAAACTTCATTGCACTGTGGGGCTGCAGCGTTTGTGTGTGTGTAGGAGGGTGGGGGTGTTTAACTTTTTTAAGATCAAACTCTGAATCTAACTAACAAATCTCGACAATATAACCAAGGAACGAAAAATCACCGCTGACAATGTATATAAATTGACTTTTTAGGAAACCAGTCTATTTTGTAATTTTTTCAATTTCATTGAAAACTTTTTCCTTATTTCATTTGCTCATACATGCCAATAGAATAAAGAAAATCTGGCCGCCTTGGTCAAGTGATCGAATGAGGGACAACCTCTTTTTTTCAATAGAAATTGGAGATAGGAGAACGAAAAAGGAAGAAAAAATGAACAACATGAGCAAGAGAAGAGTCAACACACGTTAAGGGAATTCTTTAAAAGCTAAAAGCACAAAGCAAACACTTCAATAGCATAGCAGCTCCAAGACACAAAAGATCAAACAACTGTGGAACAATTTAAAAGTGGACAAATCTACTGTAGAGAAGAAAAATCCAAAGGGGATAAAATATTAACTCAAGGTTTTGCAAAAACTTGAGGAATCATTGTGTACATAACATGGACTTACATCTTTCAGGTTCAAAGCTGTTTGAACAACTAATCCTGAGAATTAGGAAAGTGAGAAAAAATTTCGGACAACTCGATAAAAACCATGATGAAGGAACACCACTTTTGAGTTATGTTTCAAACATTTTAGAGGAACACAGGTAGATGAAAGGCGGACCCAGCAAGCAATTCACCTCAACTTTGTTCACCATTCTTCTGGTCTGCATATAAGTCCTGCATGAGGTAAGTATTCTATTGATAATTTTAGACAGCAAGCAAATGTGCATTAGCAACATGGAAGGAAAATTTTCAACGTAGAAGAGTGAGGCAACCTTCTTACCCATTTATCTTTCTCTGCCAACTTCAGTGTCTGGGCATGCCTGAAAACGTTGTTGAAAGTGCTCTTGATATTTTCATCTTTCCATCTTAGATTGCTCCACCATTCTATCTCACCTCTGATTTCTGTAATAGTTGCTGCATTGCAGACTGAGAGAGGGAGCTGTTTCAACATGGGGCAGTTGCTTACTTCTATGTGCTGCAAAATTGGCCAAGCTGATGTTCTGCAACTAATAGTCCTCAAATTGATCATGTCCTTAATTTCTATAACTCTCAACTTTGGAAGAGTTTTTTTTCAACTTCCCTCCCATGATAATGGTTGTCATTCTTTCACAACCACTTACCCTGATCTCTTCAAGGTTTTGGATCTGCTGAAGCAGACCATAAGAGATGACGACCTTCAATCGTGGACAATCCACCACTTCTATCGTTTTTAATCTGCCAAGGCTTACTCTATTTGGGACCATCCCATCCAAAATGGTCTCCAAATTTCGTAAGCGATTGATCACTAAACGCTTTAAATTTGGCAACATACTCCCACGAATATTCTGTCCTCTAATTAATTTAGTGATTTCATCGCAACTTGTTATGGTGAGTAATTTCAAGCTAGGTAAGCCACCCCAACTACTCCTGCCAAATGCTTCAGGTAACCCACTTATGCCTCCACAAGTAACCAAGTCTAGGGCACTTGCATTGCATAACACCCCCTTAAGGCCTCCTTCCATGAAATCGACTCCTCTGAGAATCACTCTTTTCTCATCATATTGAGTGGGGACATAGTTTGGGCCACAGCTTCTTGGACTGATCCAGATATTGAACTTGCTCAATTGTTTCAACCAAGCTGAGTTTGAGGCAAGGCAATTGACAGTATCTAGCCTTATATGAAGAATTGAAAGGCCC
>CAUOFW020005136.1:407097-509114 GCA_963454935.2 Ilex paraguariensis | reverse complement strand
TTCGGGGGATTTTTTTTTTTTTTTGTTGTGGGGGGGGGTGGAGGTGTTCAGTTGTTTTACCATCTTAATGGGTCAAGTTTCAACTCTCATATACAAGAAAATCGATTTCAATTCCACAAGAATAACAAAATCAATAAAATTACACTGTTAAGCATGTCCCACTAGCAACACTCAAAGCAAAGTACAACAATATTAATTCGTTTGTTTTTAATAGTCATGTATAAGAAACTAACAGCACTAGAAACAATCTACACAAGAAAACAGAACTCAAAATAGGTCAAAATTTTCAGCAAACAGCATTCTTACCATAAAACCTGATACAGCTTGAACTATCAAACTTAAAAACTTGATACCCAAACTCAAAAGGAAAATAAGTTAACAGTTTCATAAAGGAATCAATAGGATAGTCACCAATCAAAACATGGAAATTCTAGTGAAAAGGGGAAACATTCAATATATTACATAAATAATGTACAATCCAGAATGGATATTCTGCACACAAAAAAAGAAAAGCATGGATACTTACTTTGTGAGTCGAAAAGGTGCTAAAGGTAAACATCGTGCAATATAGACAATCAATCTACACAATGTTATTCATCCTCGCACTAATATTTTTCAATCAACAAAAACTATATTTCAATAAACAATTAAAAAGTAGATACATGAAGGACAAGAGATCCTCCAAAAAGTTTCAAAAGAGAAAAGAAAATAATGCAATAATCAGCATACCAAATTACATCTCACAAATAGTTCTACAATCTGTCCTAATCATAAACAAAGGAACTTCATCAAGCTCAAGGGAAATTGAAACCCCAAGGAAGCCAAGAATAGAACCCTTTCCCACGTCTCAATCTCTTCCTTGAACTTTGAAAATACTACATGTCAATGGTGAAACTCCATGCACGGCCACTAAAGAAAACAACATTCTCCAAATAAATCGTTATAATTCAGTTTCTTATATTCAATAGTCCAAGAGAAAATTTGAACATTAAGACTCACTTTGCTTTCCAAATCATCTTTGAAATGACAAAAAGTGTTACACTAGAATCATCAATGAGAAAATCGCAAAAGCAGTTACATGAATATGCCTTGGGAAAAAAAATAAACCACATCTCTCTATCTAAAACTGAATTGTCTTAAAGCGACCCCGTCGAATGTGGAAGCAAGAGATGAAAGTTCAACACCTCTAGGTCATTAAGATTACAAAATAGAAAAAAAAAATTCCAATTGATAGGAAAAGAAGATGAAAATCATAAACGCAATTGTGAAATTATGAGATCGGGATAAGGGGTACAATCGAGGAGATCGAATTAAAAAAGCAGTCTTTCTCCTCAACCAATTTTTCTTTTTTTGGTAATTGGATATTTTCTCTATTTCCCACAAAAAACATAGNGGAGATCGAATTAAAAAAGCAGTCTTTCTCCTCAACCAATTTTTCTTGTTTTGGTAATTGGATATTTTCTCTATTTCCCACAAAAAACATAATATACCAAGTGAAATAAGACACAACCTAAGCTATAGCACCCGATGGATCCCAAGCATTTCCCCAATCAATAACACAAGAATCCAATTCATTTACTTGAATCTCATACTTGTTTTTACCATCCCTTCTTTAAATAGAAGAGAGAGAAAGAAAAAGAAAATATATAATGATCGCGCCATAAGACCTTATTTGTTTCTACTTAATGTTATTTTCCTCGGGTTTTTTACGTTAATTACATAAAATAGCTTGCTTACTTAACACTTGCACTAAGGCTCTAATTAGAGTCAAACTTAGATTTGAAAAAGGAATCTTTACCTTATTAGCTTGGAGTACACAAAGACTAGAATCGAACAATGACGAGATTAGTTGACAACAGTCAAAAGATGGGCACCTAATTCCAATACAATAGGGGCTTATTAGTGCAAGTCAATTGAACACCATGATTGATGAATGGGTAAGTAAGTGGGTTAAGTGCACCTCTCGCCTAGTAGGAAGTAGTGGGGCCTTCTTCCCGCGTATGCGCCTTTATATCCGGATTAAAGGAAACTTACACATCCGATTTTTTTATTTTTTTTTTTTGGGGGGTGGGGGGAGCTCCTATAAGATCCGCCTGCCCAAGGAAGAAAGAACAATCAGGACAATATTCACTTCTCTGTTAGGTAGCCTCCTCACTAAACACAAGTAAAAGCTGGATTGTTGAGAATGCGGGGCCCTCCGAAGGACTAGTTTTCTTACATAAAGCAAGACTCCTTTCAACTTTATACCTAGAAACAAGATCCCACTTTACCAGATGATTATTTTTTCCCTCCGCATTCTCCTCCCGCACCTACTATCTCATCAACCTGGTAATTCTCCTTGCCACCTTTGAGGAGATTTTAAAGATTAACACCTAATAAAAAGGAACACTGATATCGGATACAACCGCTTGCCTCAACATCAACCTTCCTCCTTTCAATATCACAAATTTTGTCCATTTATCTAACTTGCCAATTTTTTCAATCATCGGCTTGCAAAATCCTTGAGATCAAGAATTCCTTTTCCAAGGGAAGATCCAAATACTTTATAAGTCCTAATTCCCAAAGAGTGTCCCAAATGCAATATAACCAAATGTACAACAAGTGTATAAAACATGCTCACCACTATACAATGATTTAGCCCCCCGTGGCCAAATGCCTGAGTATAATTAAAATATAATCCCTATCCTTTCGGCCATTACTACATGCCCACAACTATCACAATCAAAATGAACTTGGGCTCTCTACATCCCAAAAGATACTTCGATAAATTTCCTTTGAACTAAAAGAAGACCAAAATTGGAGAAAGAGATATGAGCGGAGAGGAGTAACTTACTATGCAAAAACATTAGACCATTTCGTTTGATACAGAAACCGTTGGACAAATATCCTTTGAAGAAAGTGCTAGTGTCTTGGAGCACAATGAAAAGACCAATGTTACTCAAAATTAGGGCAAGATTATGGACAACTCTTGGGTAGTTCACCCATTACCCAAGTTGCTGACATCTCTAACATCCACGTATGGTCCAATAACAGTGTTTGAAGAGATATAAACAGTATAATATACGTAATAACACCAAGAAAAATTGCCTTTATCCCTTAACTTGTCTTTAATAATGATATCCACCATAAGCACAATACATTCTTGTTTACCCTTTAGTGCTTTACTTGGGGAACATGTGCACAAAACTTATACTCCAAACGGAATGAGGTTAGGAAGGCCACATGAATCCACTGTTTTCTGATAATAACTATTGCTCACATGCAACTAGCGATAACAAGGTGTCAAGCTTTTAGAAAAATCACATGAACCANCTGTTAGGTAGCCTCCTCACTAAACACAAGTAAAAGCTGGATTGTTGAGAATGCGGGGCCCTCCGAAGGACTAGTTTTCTTACATAAAGCAAGACTCCTTTCAACTTTATACCTAGAAACAAGATCCCACTTTACCAGATGATTATTTTTTCCCTCCGCATTCTCCTCCCGCACCTACTATCTCATCAACCTGGTAATTCTCCTTGCCACCTTTGAGGAGATTTTAAAGATTAACACCTAATAAAAAGGAACACTGATATCGGATACAACCGCTTGCCTCAACATCAACCTTCCTCCTTTCAATATCACAAATTTTGTCCATTTATCTAACTTGCCAATTTTTTCAATCATCGGCTTGCAAAATCCTTGAGATCAAGAATTCCTTTTCCAAGGGAAGATCCAAATACTTTATAAGTCCTAATTCCCAAAGAGTGTCCCAAATGCAATATAACCAAATGTACAACAAGTGTATAAAACATGCTCACCACTATACAATGATTTAGCCCCCCGTGGCCAACTGCCTGAGTATAATTAAAATATAATCCCTATCCTTTCGGCCATTACTACATGCCCACAACTATCACAATCAAAATGAACTTGGGCTCTCTACATCCCAAAAGATACTTCGATAAATTTCCTTTGAACTAAAAGAAGACCAAAATTGGAGAAAGAGATATGAGCGGAGAGGAGTAACTTACTATGCAAAAACATTAGACCATTTCGTTTGATACAGAAACCGTTGGACAAATATCCTTTGAAGAAAGTGCTAGTGTCTTGGAGAACAATGAAAAGACCAATGTTACTCAGAATTAGGGCAAGATTATGGATAACTCTTGGGTAATGTTCACCCATTACCCAAGTTGCTGACATCTCTAACATCCACGTATGGTCCAATAACAGTGTTTGAAGAGATATAAACAGTATAATATACGTAATAACACCAAGAAAAATTGCCTTTATCCCTTAACTTGTCTTTAATAATGGTATCCACCATAAGCACAATACATTCTTGTTTACCCTTTAGCGCTTTACTTGGGGAACATGTGCACAAAACTTATACTCCAAACGGAATGAGGTTAGGAAGGCCACATGAATCCACTGTTTTCTGATAATAACTATTGCTCACATGCAACTAGCGATAACAAGGTGTCAAGCTTTTAGAAAAAGCACATGAACCAGACAAACTTCGGCGCACGAAAACTTCTTGCATATTCATGCCTTGCTCAGTCTAAAATTCTAACTAAGTTTATCCCCACGTCTTGCCAAACACAATGCATGTCGTCTTTGGCCAAAATCTGAACTAGTGAACTACAAGAAAATTTCACACTCTAATTATCCTCCATGCCACCTTCCCACCCCCCACAACAAAAAAGGAGAACGGAAGTAAGTTACAGCGCATTAGCTGCCAAATCACACATGAATAAATAGCTTAATGGAAACTTCTTGAACGAGAAAATACAGGGTTTTTGTCCTCTAGTTTGCATTAGCAGCAGCCACCTTCTCAATAACATTCAATGAATTTTGACCCTTCTTAAGAGGAGCTTATGATGATTTATGGCTCCCTTACATGCCACATTCCCCTTAACGATTCACGCGATAATGTAATATACGGCTTTCGCCCCTTGCCCAAGATTCCCACTGCAAGAACATTAATATGATAAGGAAACTCAAAAATCTCAAACGGCATACACTCCTGACTTCACAGATTTGTCGTCAGTCACTCCACAATCCACCTTCAAATCCAACATTCAAACAAGAATAAAATATAAAAAATTTCAAATCTAGATGGAAATCAAGAACAATGTAAGAACAGTAAACCTCACCACCAGATCACCGGACTCGAATCGACGAGCGTAATCCTCCGCCACAATTGACGCCGCAGCCGCTTTCCTCTGGATAGCGGCCCGCTTGGTCTTCGCCGACAACAACTCATCTCCATCACCTCCACCACCGGCGCCGCCTCCATCCGCCACCGCCGGCACAACCGGTGGCGGCGGAGCAACCACAACCTTCGGAACCTTGACCTGTACGGTCCCGTTCTGCTCCCTAGCCCTAATCAACCACGGGTCCTTCAAAAACTCCTCAACCCTAGAAATTTCCTCCACGAATGCATTCCTCGCCTTCTCGCTCTGTAGATTCTTTGGAAACCCTAGCGAGCAGTAGCAGATTCGCCGACTGCAGAGAGAGAAAACACACAGAACACACACTGTAGTGTGAGAAACAAAAACAGAGAGATATAGTGATATATATTGATATAGATAGAGAGAGAAACGTACCAGGTGATTGGGCAAGCAACGTGAAAGGCCATACGAACATGGATTTGAGAGATTTTAAGCGATCGATTGTTTAGCAAAATGGACTTTATGTCCCAAAAAAAAATATTGGAAATTAGGAAAATAAAGGTAACACGAGACAGTACAGTAAGCTTTGGGAGGAGAGAGACGTAGAAGGGGGTTAGGGAAAGAGAGATTAGGGGCGATGTTTGGAGTTTTTGCCCTTTTTGGATTTGAAGCAATTCACCAAATAGACACGTGAATAGTGTGGGTTTATATTGAATTTTCATGAGTTTGTATTAAAAAAATATTTTATTTATATTTAATTTATTAATTAATTCAGGTTTTATAAAGTGGGATTAACCTGTGGGTCAGTTTATGGATCGATCCGTTGGTCATGGTTCAAAAACAAGTCAACTCGTGGGTTATATAAGTCACGGGTTAATCGTCGATTGACCTCTTTGTCTCTCAGGCTTGATAATCGTATTGAGTTAAACAGTTTCATGTTGGATGAAATGAGTTTGTGTGAAAAAAAACTCTCTATCGATACTCTATTCGTTTATATAAACAAGTTCAAGTATTACACTCATACACCAATCGTTTATTAGATGAGTTATTCAATACAACTCGTGTGTCACTTGCTAAATAAGAAAATAAGTTATAATATTTCAAGTTCACACGAAAAATTATCAACTCGGTACATATTACATATGTTTGACCTATTTACTATAACAATAAATTGTGGCTAAGCAAAAAAATAAAAACAAAAAATAAATATTAAATGACTATTTAATTTGAATAAGTGTAAGAGATGGAAGGTGTGAAATGAAGCAGAGACTGAGAGACCTAATTTTTTTTAAAAAAAATTATAGTATCACTGTTAACAGATTAAAATTGGTTGAAACGAGTTTATGAGTTTAACACGAAACCGATTTGTTTATTTCACAGAT
The DNA here is from genome assembly GCA_963454935.2 of Ilex paraguariensis. Lineage (NCBI taxonomy): Eukaryota > Viridiplantae > Streptophyta > Magnoliopsida > Aquifoliales > Aquifoliaceae > Ilex > Ilex paraguariensis. Next base: position 502,579 of record CAUOFW020005136.1, on the reverse strand, counting down.
CTATCGAATCAATCCGTTAAAACTACACTAAACCCGTTAAATCTGTGTCAGGTTCTTGTCGATTTTACAAGTCGTATCTATAATTACTAGACCTATGTGTCTTGTGTTGTGTTGGGTTGGGTCAAATCATGGGTCATGTTGTGTGTATTAGTGTATTTTTTTTTTGTATTAATATGTGTGTATTTTTTTCGTGTATTAATATATTTATTTGATTTATTACTTACGTTATTTAATAAAAATATAAGTACTCAGTCAAATGAGTACTTATTTATAATTCATATTAATTCGTTTAATTAAAATAAATTATATTACTAAACCTATTTATTTATGAACAAATTAATAATTAATGAATTTAAATTGTCACTTTTACCTACCCCGTAACCTTAATATACATTACTCTACTTAGCTCATCATCCGTTAACTCAACGAGTAGAATTGTCTTCAATATCATTTTTCACAACAAATAATTGGTGTTCATTATCGAAAATGTTCACTTTTTGATTTTTAGTGCCCAATTTGAGTTTGATAAATTTTTGTTTACTTTTACATTTGGCTAGTTGTTATACACGTGAATTATTTTGAGATAGTAAAAACAACGTTAGAGATTATGATAAATGCAAATATCTATGAAAAGTTATTTGAATTAAGCCCTTGTTAAACTCTCGAATCGATAAATAACTCTGCCTACACTTAAGTTTATTAAGAATGATCATTTTTTATTTTTTGTCTATTATCTATAATGATATCGACTTGATAATCTCTTATAATTTTCAAAGAGGTTGCAAAACAATCCATAATTTTTTATTTTTTTTTTTGTCTTTTTGACAAAAGAGTAATGCTACTTAGGAAAATTCTATTAACTCAATTAGTTATAAGGATTTAGATGTAGATAATGCTTTTATTACAATAATTATTATAAAATTATAAAATAGATTTTATATAACTGGTGGTTAGGAATATAATATAATATTTTTCTTACAATAGTCATTATTAAATGACACAAATAATATATAAAGTCTAAAAGCTAAAAGAATTTAATACAATAAAAGACGATGGAGAATATGAAGATTCAAGTGAAATTAATAATTAATGTATACACTTAAGATGGGAAAGCAACTCTTGGATGAATTGCAAAATTAACTAACTTTATAGTATTAATTAATTAAGCCAAAAATTAAAGTAAGGATTAACTTGACTTTGTAGCATTGTTCAATGGTATATTTGGAAATCAAAAATTTTCATTTTAGCAATATTAGTAGTAGTACTAGCAATGCATCACGTGCGTTGCACGTAAATAATTTTCGTATACAAAAATTAATAATTTTTTTTAAATATATGTGTATCTGAATTAAATATTATCTTAAATTTATTAAACTTATTTTTTTATCCCTTATACTTTATTATATAATTATGAAAATTTTGTATGTTCCCAAGACTTTTTGTTCTAACTATAAGAAAATATATTAGAGAAGAGTTAGAGTTCTATTGTTTTAGAATTTTGTGATTGAGAGTGATTTTTAGTAATGTTTGAAAAATAAAAGTTTTTGAAATTCATTTGATTAGGATTCCACTTATAATTCATTGAATAAAATAAAAATAATTGTCAATATACTAATCATATTTCGTACTTTACTGTAGTTAGGAATTAATTAGGTATATTTGGATAAAATTTATTGTACTACTTTATAGTATATGTTATAAAGCATATTAAAAATACATTACAATCTATACAACTTGAAAAGTTTACTATAACTGAAAAATTATGCTAATGTAACATAAATTGATTTAAAAAAATTATATATATGATTATTTTTATCTTAAAAGTGAAAGGATTAAACTTTTTAGTGAAAATTGAATGTGTGTGTTTATGTGTAGACACAATGTTATCTTTGCGTATAAAATGAGTAATGTTTAGATTCATTTTTGAAGGATTTTTTAACACTTTATTGAAAATGTTAATGATCCATATATTTTTTAAGGTAATATACTCAATTAAAAATTTTTATAAAAACTGATAATGATACATGGGGAATAGATGACTAAAAGAGATATAAGATGTAATTTGAAAATTTAAATATATAAGGATATATTGGTAATTTAAATATTTAATTAGGAAAGGATAGAGTGGCCTTTACAATGTTTTATAAGGAAAAAAATAGTAAATCAAAAATTTTTCATATTAATGTATTTTTATTAGTAGAATAGGATAGATAAATATAAATATAAATATAGATATAGCTAGATAGCTATAGATATGTTCAATTTTAAATTTAATTTAAATTACATTGACACCCTTTGTAGATTATTATAATTACAGAGACACCTTTTCGATTATCTGCGAATTAACTTGACACCCTCAATTAGGCATTCTCTTTTAACAGGTGTAAAAAAAATTATGTGATTTTATAGAATTACCTTTCCCAGATTTACTATCTCTCTCATTTTCCATCCCCACACATACACATGACACTCCACATATAACCCACCTCTTTAAGTGCATTTCGTAGATGTTATTCCTTGACTATATCTCTCTCTTGTGTCACCTGTGATATACCGCCATTCGAACCTTCAACCAGTACTAGACGCATGCGCGTGCACACACACACACACTCTCTCTCCCCCTTTCTTTGAGTTGCATACCATTGTTGAAAACCAATCATCCACACTCATTGAGGCCATTCTACCAACCATCACAAACAACCCACTACTGACCACAAGGTATCACCTCCACTTATGCACAAACACGACGCACCCGCACACATGCACATAACCCTAATATTCCTTATTGCCAATTTTTTTGTGGGGTGTTTCTCTAATGTTTATTTGATTTTTGTTGGTCCAAATTACATTAATTTGGTTGTGGCTTTTAAGGTTATTACTATTTATGGGTTTTATTTTGTGGTGGCGATGTGGCGTTATATTTGCAAATATAAGAGAGATAATATTTGGTTGGCGGGTGGGGTGGGGGTGAGAAAGAAATGTGTGGGGGTTAGGGTTTTCATGGTAATGTGGACTTGGATTGATTATTCGATTGCATTGGCATTGGATCTAGTGGCGGATCCACAGTCGGGGCAATTGCCACCACTAGAAGTTTAAAAAATTTTGGGAAGTAAATATAATTTCAAAAATTTTAAAATTTATTAGAATTTTGGCCCACTGAAATTTTTTTTAAAAAAATTTATAAGTAGTTGTGGTATTTTGACAAATATATGGGTCTCACTTATAAATGTAAAAAAAATCATTTAAAAGCCTAAATGCCTCAATTATATGTTAGACTAAATTATTTTGATTTGGTGGTTTGAATAATTTTATTGTGATTGGTTAAGTAATTCTTATACACAAATTTAGTTTAATAGAATAGTAATTGTTTATGTTTGTTTTGATTATTTATTAAAATTCAACTATATATGATTGAACACAATTTTTTTGTTCAAATTTTTTTGTTAGGTGATTAGGTCTTGTAAATAAATTTATAGTAAGCTCTTTTTGTATAGCTCACATGTATATGGATTACGACNATGTTTGTTTTGATTATTTATTAAAATTCAACTATATATGATTGAACACAATTTTTTGGTTCAAATTTTTTTGTTAGGTGATTAGGTCTTGTAAATAAATTTATAGTAAGCTTTTTTTGTTAGCTCTTTTTGTATAGCTCACATGTATATGGATTACGATTTTAACTGACATTCTATTAATAAAACTATACTTTTGTGAGCATTAATAATTTTAATATTCACATGATTTAGGTTGCCCTTACTGAAAAAAATGTTTGGCTCTGCCCCTGATTGGATCTCCAAAATTTTCATTTACGAATTCAAGGTATTGGTTCAATTTGATGATTTTTATTGAATTTTTGACTATATGATAGGTTGAATTTCAGAATTGATCTTGGATATTTTTTTAGTTTTTGTGTGGCATGTTTTTAGAGACTGGTGAAAAAGATAGAGGTGTACAATAGCGGTGCTTGCGGTGGAAGTGTGGGGGTGGAGGAGACTGATTGCCATGGTAATTGTAGTATGAGATTTGGGGTTATGGAATTTATATTGCAATGGAGAGAGAGAGATGCTCGTTTGGGTACNTAATTGTAGTATGAGATTTGGGGTTATGGAATTTATATTGCAATGGAGAGAGAGAGAGAGAGATGCTCGTTTGGGTACAGGGTAGTTTCTCCCAACTTAGGAAAAAAGTGTATTAGAGTAGTGGAAGAATAAATATAATTTTACGCAAGGATAATTTGGGTATTCATTAAAAGAAATATGATGATGTAATGACATTTGAGATTTAAGTCATGTTAGTAATTAGGGGTATTAAATGTGTCAGGTTAGGTCATTTCGTATCGGGTTGATTTCAAGTTTGTATCAAAAATTTCAAAACCCAAACGTAACATGTTTAATAATCATGTCGAGATGTGTAAACAATAACCTGACCTGACTATTAAACGGATTACTTGAATCCGACATGTTTGATAAACATANATTTGGGTATTCATTAAAAGAAATATGATGATGTAATGACATTTGAGATTTAAGTCATGTTAGTAATTAGGGGTATTAAATGTGTCAGGTTAGGTCATTTCGTATCGGGTTGATTTCAAGTTTGTATCAAAAATTTCAAAACCCAAACGTAACATGTTTAATAATCATGTCGAGATGTGTAAACAATAACCTGACTTGACCATTAAACGGATTACTTGAATCCGACATGTTTGATAAACATGTCGTTTTCGAGTTAACACAGATAACATGATCTATTTAATTTGTTTAACACACATAATATAGACTTATTTAACACACATAACATATTTACACATCAATTCATTACCATTAAATACGTCATTTAACCATTCATCCAAAATTTCAAATAGTTTTTTTTTACAAATAACTTATTATATCTCATCAATAAAATTAATTAAAATGCATTTAAATTTCAACCAAAAAATTAAAGCAAGAACTGTACTACCAATTATGATAGTAGAAGTAAGAACTAATAAGTAATAATATTAAGACTATATCAGTCATACGTAATAGACAAACTATACTGCCATAAACTAGTTAAACGGGTCTACAATATGTTAGGTCGGGTTTGTGTCTGAATCATGTCAACCCGTTTAAAATATATGGATAATTGGTTGTGAGTACCTTTTATAGAACTTATTTGACTTTAAATACTATTTTCAAACTTATTCTCCATCAAATCCGCTTTTTTATTAAATAGTTATCAATAAGTACATATTTTAAAACATTTTAAATTCTTTTTGAAATGTATTCCATAATTACCCTTTCCATAAATATTATCTATTATTGTTAGTTTCAAAATTTTCAAATATAACAACTCATAATTTGAAAATTGTGCTAGCATTAAAATTATTTTTTTATCTCACACACACACACATATATATATAGTAATATTAAACAGTAATACGCTCAACAAAAAAATAGTAACATCAAACAGTAACATGCTCAATAAAAAACTTAATTAAAAATTTAATCATTACAATAGAGTGACACTATATGTGAGTATTTATTCTGTTGTGGGGTGTCACTCTATTATATTTATATATAAACATAATTTTAATGCTAAAACAATTTTCAAGATATGAGTTGTTAATGTTAATACAATTCACAATTTAGAAGTTGTTAGTTTTTTAAAACAAGTTTTGACTAAATATAACTATTGAGGGTATTTTGGATAATGAAGATCAAAATGGACTTATCCCAAAATAAGTTTTTTGGGGATACTTAAGCTTAAATAAGTCTACAAAAAGGGACCAGTCTCCCTAAACCCCTAAAATATATGGGTTAATCAGGTCAAAATCGGGTTGACTAGATTTTGACATGAACACGACATGATTTTTTTTGTGTTTAAGCGTGTTGATTTTTTTTAATCCATTAACTCGTTTAATTTCATGTCCAACTTATTAATTTCGAGTTCAGTTCATGTCGTGTCAAAAATTGACAACTCTAGTACTAATAGAGTGGTACTATGTGAAACTGATATATTAACAGACATAATTGAGGGGCCGCCTTTATAACTATATTAATCTACTAGGGTGTGATTGTAAATATATTCATACCAATTATTTATTTAAAATGACTCGAAATATATCGTCAACTATATTCTTTATATTAATGGAATTGTCATAAAAATATATAAAACTCCCCAAATAACACCACATATACAAATGTCTTTTAAAAAAAATACTAATATAATCTATTAAAATTTAAATCTTTAAGAAATAATAAAATCTTGCTCATTTATAAGACTCATCGAATTTATCACCTCTATTATCATTTCATCTAATAACACAACATAATTATAAATTTAATCACCATATTTTCAATCCACCATATTACTATGTAATAAATACCTCGTGCAAATAATAATAATAATAATAGACTACAATTAAATTCATAATTTTTAAATGATAAATAAAATCAACTAAATTTTGCTCATTTATAAAACTCATGAATGTATCACCACTATCATTGTTCAACCCCAAATGACATATTATAATTATAAATTTAATCATTAAATGTTCAATCCTCCACATATAAATATACACGGAATCACAACTACACACATTTCTTTCTTGGTTTCCAACAGACTCTCCTAACTAATAATTTCTTTTATTAGAAATATAATAATTCAAAATTTTAAGTAAAATAATAATAACTTAATTTTTAGTTTGAAAATATTTCACAAACACCCCTGATATTTTATAAATAATATGAGAACCCTGAGGTTTATTATTAATTACACGAAAACCCCCCTATACATGTCTATAATTTTATTTTTTTAATGAAATCCAACATATTATTTCTCGTTAGACTATATCATATATCATCTTCTTTAAGCATAGTACAAATGAACGTAACACATCGGCATGGATGCCCAACATGAGCTAAACTCAATAGTCTAAACCAAGCGCCAAAGAAAAAGCGCATTCAAGGAACCAAGCTTATTGGAAAAATTGAAAAAATACCCATGCCTTGTTAAAGGAAGATTTCTAAAAGATCACCAAACATNATTGTGTCAAAATTTCAGCTCAATCGGACCATTGTAGCAAGAGTTATGACGATTCTACGACAACTGGTCCGGAGTAGGCAATGTACCCGGAGCAGCGCCCCAGCGCCCATTTGGGCGCCCCTTTTCACTTCCAATCCTTCCAACTTTAATCCTAACTTATCCTACATACTTTTCTACATCGACCTAATTAGTTCAAGTTCTTTTATGATTTATTTTGTACATTTTCATACCGAAACTAATCTTTTAACTACTCTTTCCTTGAATTATACTATTTTATCATTTCAAATGAAATAATTACTGAACACCTATGTCTTTTATTTTTTTTTTATTTTTTTTTTTATTTTTTTTTTTTTTTAAACTCATGTGGGGTATTACATAATCATTCATCCAAAATTTCAAATAATTTTTTTTTACAAATAACTTATTATATCTCATCAATAAAATTAACTAAAATGTATTTAAGTTTCAACCAAAAAATTAAAGCAATAACTGTACTACCAATTATGATAGTAGAAGTAAAAACTAATAAGTAATAATATTAAGACTATATCAGTCATACGTAATAGACAAACTATACTGCCATAAACTAGTTAAACGGATCTACAATATGTTAGATCGGGTTTGTGTCTGAATCATGTCAACCCGTTTAAAATATATGGATAATTGATTGTGAGTACCTTTTATAGAACTTATTTGACTTTAAATACTATCTTCAAACTTATTCTCCATCAAATCCTCTTTTTTATTAAATAGTTATCAATAAGTACATATTTTAAAACATTTCAAATTCTTTTTGAAATATATTCGATAATTACCCTTTCCATAAATATTATCTATTATTGTTAGTTTCAAAGTTTTCAAATATAACAACTCATAATTTGAAAATTGTGCTAACATAAATATTATTTTTTTATCTCACACACACACACACATATATATAGTAATATTAAACAGTAACACGCTCAACAAAAAAATAGTAACATCAAACAATAACACGCTCAATAAAAAATTTAATTAAAAATTTAATCATTGCAATAAAGTGACACTATATGTGAATATTTATTCTGTTGTGAGGTGTCACTCTATTATATTTATATATAAACATAATTTTAATGCTAATACAATTTTCAAGATATGAGTTGTTAATGTTAATACAATTCACAATTTAGAAGTTGTTAGTTTTTTAAAACAAGTTTTGTCTAAATATAACTATTGAGGGTATTTTGGATAATGAAGATCAAAATGGACTTATCTCAAAATAAGTTTTTTGGGGATACTTAAGCTCAAATAAGTCTACAAAAAAGGGACCGGTCTCCCTAAACCCCTAAAATATATGGGTTAATCAAGTCAAAATCGGGTTGACTAGATTTTGACATGAACACGACATGATTTTTTTTGTGTTTAAGCGTGTTGACTTGTTTTAATCCATTAACTCGTTTAATTTCATGTCCAACTTATTAGTTTCGTGTTCAGTTCATGTCGTGTCAAAAATTGACAGCTCTAGTACTAATAGAGTGGTACTATGTGAAACTGATATATGAACAGACATAATTGAGGGGCCGCCTTTATAAATATATTAATCTATTAGGGTGTGATTGTAAATATATTCATACCAATTATTTTTTTTAAATAACTCGAAATATATCGTCAATTATATTCTTTATATTAATGGAATTGTCATAAAAATATATAAAAACTCCCCAAATAACACCACATATACAAATGTCTTTTAAAAAAAATACTAATATAATCTATTGATATTTAAATCTTTAAGAAATAATAAAATCTTGCTCATTTATAAGACTCATCGAATTCATCACCTCTATTATCACTCCATCTAATAACACACCATAATTATAAATTTAATCACCATATTTTCAATCCACCATATTACTATGTAATAAATACCTCGTGCAAAAAATAATAATAATAGAATACAATTAAATTCATAATTTTTAAATAATAAATAAAATCAACTAAATTTTGCTCATTTATAAAACTCATGAATGTATCACCACTATCATTGTTCAACCCCAAATGACATATTATAATTATAAATTTAATCATTAAATGTTCAATCCTCCACATATAAATATACACAGAAGCACAACTACACACATTTCTTTTTTGGTTTTCAACAGACCCTCCTAACTAATAATTTCTTTTATTAGAAATATAATAATTCAAAATTTTAAGTAAAATAATAATAACTTAATTTTTAGTTTGAAAATATTTCACAAACACCCCTGATATTTTATAAATAATATGAGAACCCTGAGGTTTATTATTAATTACACGAAAACCCCCCTATACATGTCTATAATTTTTTTTTTTAATGAAATCCAACATATTATTTCTCGTTAGACTATATCATATATCATCTTCTTTAAGCATAGTACAAATGAACGTAACACATCGGCATGGATGCCCAACAAGAGCTAAACTCAATAGTCTAAACCAAGCGCCAAAGAAAAAGCGCATTCAAGGAACCAAGCTTATTGGAAAAATTGAAAAAATACCCATGCCTTGTTAAAGGAAGATTTCTAAAAGATCACCAAACATGAGAATTAAATGAAATCCGGAACAAGAGTTATTTTTAATGGACGAATAGACTAATTAATATATAAATTGAATATGAGTGAAATTAATTAAAAGAAATATACGATTCATTTATATATTAATTATATATAATTCATACATGATATGAATATAATATGACATAATTAATAAATAAATTGAATATGAGTAAAATATTTTTCGACACGAACTTCTTAAGATTTAAGATAAACTCACCTCAACCGACACGATTGACAAGCCTAACTATTATTACTATGATCTTAGAGTTATGGTCTTCGATTAATGGGTATAAGAAATGAGGTTTTTCGTCTGATAATTTTCAAATGAACCGTCAAAAATAACCTTAATATGTTGTCCACATGGTGAGCACGTGAGACATTTCATCTAAAAACCTAACTGATGTTTACAAAAGAGCTTAATTATTAAAATTTTAGAGTTTAGTGACTCAATTAATACAAAAAATAATTTAAAGATTTAATTACTAAAATTTTAGAGTTTAAAAACTTAATTAATACAAAAATTAATTTAAGAACTTTTTTTTTGGGAAAGTAACACATTTGTTTAGTTTACTCAAAAAACTAAAAAGTTAAAAAATTTGGGAAAAATTTCAGCCACATCCTCTTTAGTTTATCATATCTTCAATGACACATCCTCTATTATTCAAAACATTACTGACACCTCCTGCTATTAAACCGCCATTTCTAACAAAAAAAAATCTATCTAAAATATAAAAAATGTCCCTACAGAAATTTCAAACAATCTTTCTACATAAAGTTTGAGCCGCTAAAATTTATTTTTTTACATATTAAAATTTGGGCTAATTAATTTTTTTTTGCATATTAAAATTTATTCGAGCTGATTAATTTTATTTTTTAAGTATTAAAATTAAAATTTTCATATATTAAAATTCGAGTTGATTTAAACTCAACCTCAACTATAAGTACTAAATAAAATTCGATTTGAGTAGATTAAAATATATATTTTTTACGTATTAAAATTTGAGTCGATTAAAATTTATATATTTCTACGTATCAAAATTCGAGCCGATTAGAATTAAATGAGATTTGATTAAAATTTTATTCGGTTCAAATCGAATTTTAGCCGCCCTGAATTTTAATACGTAAAAAAAACTGTAAAATAAAGGAGGTCTCATTAGTATGTCTATTTAGAGGGGTGTGAATAAAGTTTTTCCTAAAGTATATTATGAGCAATTTAGTAAAATTATATTTTAGTTAAGGTCTTTAACTGACAGGGTGTCAGTGAAGATTTAAAAATAAGAGAGGGTGTTCTTAAAAATATGATAAAATAGAGGGGGTGTCCTTAAATCTATAACATAAAACAAGACGGCTTCAACAAACTCATCCTACGGTTTTAAATTCATTCATCCAACGGTCAAGAAATTACTTTTTTTTTCCTTAATATTGCCCCCCCCCCATTGGTCAACAATTGCAGCTAATTTTGGACATATCCTATGATCTCAAATTCATTCATTTAAAGGTTAATAAATTATCATTTTTTCTTTAATATTTTTTTCCAATCGGTCAATAATTACAACTAATCTTGGAACACATGACGTTCATTACTATTATAATTAAATGAGTTAAATTTGTCATTAATATCATATGTGTAGTATAACAATTTGAATTTTTATAAGACATAATAATAACATTTTGATTAAAAAAAACTTATCAATTTAACAAATAAAAAAAAAATAAGGACACTAGTTAGTTTTAATTTTATTTATTTAATTAATTATCTTAAACTAACATATCTTGAATCAAAAGTTCAAGACAAATTGTTTTTACCTCTTAAGAAAATTCAACGCTAATATATTCTTATAAGAGCAATGCTATTTGGATATAAAGATTTGACTTAATTTACTGATTTAATTCACTATGACCTTTGGATTGGCTATAAGACTCCATCAAACATTGAAACTTGGTGTTAATCCAATGATTCCTATTAAGCCACATCATTATGTCAGCAAATTAGGTCAAATTTTTAGGCCTAAATAGCATTACTCTTCTTATAAATTAATAATTTTGTAATAACTTATATTAATTAAAAAAATAATATTTTATAAATGATATTTGTAGAACTTTTTTTGATAGAACATATTTTGACAATATGTTTTTTGATAAATTAGATTTTTAATTTATAATATATTTGACTCGATTTTGATTATATGTATATATATTAATGTTCAATTTTGATTATAAGTATATAAATTAATATTTTTTTAAGTCAATTCTATTATATTTCGTGGTTTAGGACCACCGTGATATATATTTTTTTAATTATATATATATATTTTAGATATATTCTTAATTGGACCCGTTGTAATGAATTATAAAAAAAAAAAAATTAATTGGTTCAAACAATTTGGGTACTAGAATTAAAAAAAAAAGTTCATACCAAATCTGTTAAAATTAGCAAACTAAAATTGATTTCTTAAGGTATTAATATGATTTGTTGGAGCTTTCTTTGATTCAAAAATTATGAAATTTATAGCCAAAAATGAGTAAAATATAGAATTTGTAAGAAGATTAAATATTATAGAATATTATTTTTATTTGTGTCAAATCTATAATATTAAATAGGACAAATTTCAACAAGTTTATTCGAGGGTCTCAAATAAACTCACCTAACGGTCTCCAACATCTTTTTCAAAATTATTAACATTAAATTTTTTATCCTCTTAAATTTATCGCTTTTCACTTACGTTGCACCGTGTCTCGGATTAGCCCCGTGTCTCGGATTAGCCCCTAGCATATGATAAAATAGAAGGGGTTTGACTCAAATTTTCCCAAAAACTTGTTATAACTTATGACTCAGTTAAACCCATACTCTCAACTCTGTGACGCACACACACCAGTGGCGAGCAAGAGAGAGGTAGGAAACCATGAACGCTCCCGATCGTTACGAGCGATTCGTCGTTCCTGAGGGCACCAAGAAGTAATCTCTATCTCTCCCTCACACTCATTATGAATTTCTATGTATATGTATTTGTTCATCATAAGTTGTATACACTGTTTTTTTTGACTGCAAATGGTTCTAGGGTTTCGTACGAGAGGGACACGAAGATCATAAATGCGGCTTCATTCACAATCGAGAGAGAAGACCACACCATCGGAAACATTGTTCGCATGTAAACCCTACTGGACTTCAGATAATTTCTCTGTTATTGTGTTTAATTCTGTGTTTTTTCTTACACCCTAATCCGAAAACCTCCTCTTTTTTTTTTGTCATTTTTTTTATTGCACGCTATCACAGGCAATTGCACAGGGACAAGAATGTCCTCTTCGCTGGTTACAAGTTGCCTCACCCTCTTCAATACAAAATCATAGTCAGGGTCAGTATTTTTGAATCTCTTTTTTCATGGTAGTAGTGGCAGTAGTAGCAGCAGTAAGTTTGTAACTTTGTATATGTGGGTTAATGATGGATACTAGGGCCATGTTCTGATATCCATATAAACTGATTTTCGTTTAAATTTGTTGTTTTGGAACTGAACATAGGTTTTGTGCGAGTCAACTTTTTGATTCTTAATGGGGGTATGCGATCGTAGTTGGNATTTCAACAAGTTTATTCGAGGGTCTCAAATAAACTCACCTAACGGTCTCCAACATCTTTTTCAAAATTATTAACATTAAATTTTTTATCCTCTTAAATTTATCGCTTTTCACTTACGTTGCACCGTGTCTCGGATTAGCCCCGTGTCTCGGATTAGCCCCTAGCATATGATAAAATAGAAGGGGTTTGACTCAAATTTTCCCAAAAACTTGTTATAACTTATGACTCAGTTAAACCCATACTCTCAACTCTGTGACGCACACACACCAGTGGCGAGCAAGAGAGAGGTAGGAAACCATGAACGCTCCCGATCGTTACGAGCGATTCGTCGTTCCTGAGGGCACCAAGAAGTAATCTCTATCTCTCCCTCACACTCATTATGAATTTCTATGTATATGTATTTGTTCATCATAAGTTGTATACACTGTTTTTTTTGACTGCAAATGGTTCTAGGGTTTCGTACGAGAGGGACACGAAGATCATAAATGCGGCTTCATTCACAATCGAGAGAGAAGACCACACCATCGGAAACATTGTTCGCATGTAAACCCTACTGGACTTCAGATAATTTCTCTGTTATTGTGTTTAATTCTGTGTTTTTTCTTACACCCTAATCCGAAAACCTCCTCTTTTTTTTTTGTCATTTTTTTTATTGCACGCTATCACAGGCAATTGCACAGGGACAAGAATGTCCTCTTCGCTGGTTACAAGTTGCCTCACCCTCTTCAATACAAAATCATAGTCAGGGTCAGTATTTTTGAATCTCTTTTTTCATGGTAGTAGTGGCAGTAGTAGCAGCAGTAAGTTTGTAACTTTGTATATGTGGGTTAATGATGGGTACTAGGGCCATGTTCTGATATCCATATAAACGGATTTTCGTTTAAATTTGTTGTTTTGGAACTGAACATAGGTTTTGTGCGAGTCAACTTTTTGATTCTTAATGGGGGTATGCGATCGTAGTTGGCCAAATTTTTAATATGTTTGCAAACTATAACCTATGAGACCCAAGCTGTTATTTTTTTTTTGAAAAAAATGCTAAGATGAAAGGATTTCATTTCATCTGCACATCCAAACATCCCCTGAGTGCAAGTCAATCTGGGGTTACAGATGTTCTATTGCGATGGTAGTGTGTTCTGCTTCTTGTTTGCCATGACTGATGGATTGCTAGCAATTTGTATGGTGATAATACATGCCAACTTTAATTGATTTTTATATGATTGTATACATGCATTAGTTGCCCAAAAGCAAAAGTCCGTTAAAAAAAAAGAAAGTATACATGCATTAGTTGGGCTAAAGCATAAAAGTTAAAACTGAGTGTATACTTCTATACTTATGTTGACAAGGCATGAGACCCAGAAAACTTTTTCTATTTGATTTAAGCAGATAATTTCTGGATTTTTTGCCTCATTAAAACCAGACAGAATGAGAAATAATTATTCTAGATGTTTTGCCTCATTAAAACTAAAAAGTATGAGAAATTTTATAAGATTTGGATTCCTTTCAGAGTGTTGTAGAATATATGTAAGCCATGTTTGAACATGTGTCTGAGTAAGTAATCCCAGGTAGTAGCTCCTTTGAAGAGAAGGAAAAGATAGTAGTTTTTTCTACTAACTTGAGTCAATGGGTCAATGTGGTTTGTCCACAAAGCTGTGATTTTTGGCAAATAAATTGAGTATTGTTATGTAGGTTCCATTTTTAGCTGATCTGTTCCAGTTCATTATAATTGGTTGTTCAGGCTTTGTTTATGCAACGAATTTTAATTTGAAACTCATTTTTGTGCCGAATAAGAGTTTTGAAATCAGATGGTTGGAACTTAATTTGATAAGTCAAATTGTTAGAATAATATTTACTGTGTCTTAGCAGTTGTTCTTATTGCAGTATGTTTTTTGTTGAAACTTTTCTCTCCTTAGTCTGATGTTATAGAAACTGGCGAATCATGGCAGAATGCATTGTGTCATGTATCCTTCTAATGAGCGGTATGATTGGGATTTTGCAGATTCACACTACTAGCCAGTCATCTCCAATGCAGGCATATAATCAGGCTATCAATGATTTAGACAAGGAACTTGACTTTCTGAAGAATGCATTTGAGGTGACTTCTTCTTACTCTTTATTATTCTTGGAACTATAAAATTATGTTCCTGGTTTTGAGTATGACTTTTTGAATCCTTCCCGGGTGCTCATGGTGTCATGGTTGAGTGCATGCCTTGGCTGTCGCCTAGCAGCTACAATAAGCAGCAGAAAACAGATATAACGTCTGGTAGTTATGAACATCAGATGTGAAAATGAATTATTCTAGGCTTGGATGTTAGTGTCAAACCAAATTGTTAAGAAGTTGGAACAAATAATCTCAAATTGAAGTGTGAATTTGGACTTGGTAAATGTTATTGAGTTTAATACATGTATAAGATATTCAGTTACAGCTAGAATTATTAGTCATTATCTGCAAGTAACACCATAACTACACATACATATCATTTTTGCTGAAGTTATTCGTCAGGCCTATTATACTAATAACTTTTTTCTAATGACTAGCTTTTCTGGTATACTTTGCTGCCTATTTGAGGTGCGCTCAATTGTACCAATATTGTCATATTAGCTGATTGAGGTGTTGGGTTGTTGGTCTGCATTAGCTGCAGTCTATTATGTTTAGACATCAATGCCCTTGCCTTTTCTGAAGTGCCTGGTGGTAATGTACATACTTATAATGAAGTCATGATGCCAATTTAGAAGCTGAAGTGTTTATGTTGAGCACTCTGATCTTGGTTTTCCATTAAGTTTCACAATTGTTTAGACTTAGGTGCTGAGTTTTGGGCACTCTATAAAGCTTGGCTACACAATTGAACTGTTCTTCAGATTGAGCTGACATTTGTTACGGTCATCATTCAATTCAAAGAATCTCGGTGAGATTTTCATTTCATACGACTCCTCTCTTATATGTATAATTAGGAAAATAATAAAATAAAATAAAATATTGAAATATTCTCATTATAAACTAAGCAAGGCTCGTGTTTTTACAAGAAATCTCTAGCCAACCTTCTAATTTTTCAGGAATTAGGTATCCAAATTACAAACGAGATGGATGTTTGTTGTACTGACCATTATTGTTAATCCCGATCCTAATAAGAAAAGGGTAATTTGTAACTAAGTGTTCATGTTGTTGATTCTTAGGTGTAGTGCTTCTTCTCCTATGCTGCCTATTGTTATTAGTGGAGTAGGATTAACTTGTAATGTCGAACCTCTAGATGTCACCTTTCACTCACTATTAATCAATAATTGAAACATATTATCTTAGTTGACATTAATCGAGGAAACATGACAGAAAGAATTATTCTATTTCCAAACTTCATCTTCAACATGCGTAAATTTGTTTCCAATTTTTTTCTATCCCAATACTGAATCATGTGTCTTTCTCGTAAGACTAGGAGCCAAAAAAAAAAAGAAAATTGAATCGCACCATCTCTATAATATGTAAATGCCTCTTTTTCTCTTGAATTTGTTGGAATTATTTGTAATAAGATATTGGGTTTAATGAACCCATTAGAAGGAGGACAAATGAATATTCATTGAGGGGGGTATGATATAAGTGGACCAAACGGAAATTTTAGCTGGGTAACGGGGAAAAAAAATAGAGAGGCAAGAAGGTTTGTTTTGATGGGGTTTTAATTCATTTAGTGCATTGCCTCGATAGGTGTAGTTAAGTTGAATCCAATTATCTTTTGAGTTCATATTGAATTCCCTTAAGAGAGTGAATTTTTTTGTAATAGGTTGATGGGTTAGCGTCACATACCCTGGAGTTTTTTGTCTTAACTGTTTTAAGTCTCTTAGGTGTTACCTATATATAGAAGTCTGGCAACTATGTGATATGCATGTTTTTCATGCTTGACTATTTTGAATTAACCTAATTTTGAATAAGGCAAAGACATGCTAACTTGGTGGGATGTCNTTTAATACATGTATAAGATATTCAGTTACAGCTAGAATTATTAGTCATTATCTGCAACTAACACCATAACTACACATACATATCATTTTTGATGAAGTTATTCGTCAGGCCTATTATACTAATAACTTTTTTCTAATGACTAGCTTTTCTGGTATACTTTGCTGCCTATTTTTGAGGTGCACTCAATTGTACCAATATTGTCATATTAGCTGATTGAGGTGTTGGGTTGTTGGTCTGCATTAGCTGCAGTCTATTATGTTTAGAGATCAATGCCCTTGCCTTTTCTGAAGTGCCTGGTGGTAATGTACATACTTATAATGAAGTCATGATGCCAATTTAGAAGCTGAAGTGTTTATGTTGAGCACTCTGATCTTGGTTTTCCATTAAGTTTCACAATTGTTTAGACTTAGGTGCTGAGTTTTGGGCACTCTATAAAGCTTGGCTACACAATTGAACTGTTCTTCAGATTGAGCTGACATTTGTTACAGTCATCATTCAATTCAAAGAATCTCGGTGAGATTTTCATTTCATACGACTCCTCTCTTATATGTATAATTAGGAAAATAATAAAATAAAAAAAAATATTGAAATATTCTCATTATAAACTAAGCAAGGCTCGTGTTTTTACAAGAAATCTCTAGCCAACCTTCTAATTTTTCAGGAATTAGGTATCCAAATTACAAACGAGATGGATGTTTGTTGTACTGACCATTATTGTTAATCCCGATCCTAATAAGAAAAGGGTAATTTGTAACTAAGTGTTCATGTTGTTGATTCTTAGGTGTAGTGCTTCTTCTCCTATGCTGCCTATTGTTATTAGTGGAGTAGAATTAACTTGTAATGTCGAACCTCTAGATGTCACCTTTCACTCACTATTAATCAATAATTGAAACATATTATCTTAGTTGACATTAATCGAGGAAACATGACAGAAAGAATTATTCTATTTCCAAACTTCATCTTCAACAAGCGTAAATTTGTTTCCAATTTTTTTCTATCCCAATACTGAATCATGTGTCTTTCTCGTAAGACTAGGAGCCAAAAAAAAAAGAGAATTGAATCACACCATCTCTATAATATGTAAATGCCTCTTTTTCTCTTGAATTTGTTGGAATTATTTGTAATAAGATATTGGGTTTAATGAACCCATTAGAAGGAGGACAAATGAATATTCATTGAGGGGGGTATGATATAAGTGGACCAAACGGAAATTTTAGCTGGGTAACGGGGAAAAAAAATAGAGAGGCAAGAAGGTTTGTTTTGATGGGGTTTTAATTCATTCAGTGCATAGCCTCGATAGGTGTAGTTAAGTTGAATCCAATTATCTTTTGAGTTCATATTGAATTCGCTTAAGAGAGTGAATTTTTTTGTAATAGGTTGATGGGTTAGCGTCACATACCCTGGAGTTTTTTGTCTTAACTGTTTTAAGTCTCTTAGGTGTTACCTATATATAGAAGTCTGGCAACTATGTGATATGCATGTTTTTCATGCTTGACTATTTTGAATTAACCTAATTTTGAATAAGGCAAAGACATGCTAACTTGGTGGGATGTCCAAACATGCGAGGCATATAACTCATTATCTTCCACTAATATTGAGTCAAGAAGGGAGAAGAAGTGTGGGAGCTTTAGTATTATTAATTATTGAGCACTTCTATGAGAAGGAAGTGGAGGAATATGATATGGTGTTTAAGCAGTACTGACAGAGACATGATATTTAGTTTATATTTCAGAAGTTTGGGGGTACAAGTCTACCTTGACAAAGAGAGGCTATTTACATTCCTTGGTTCAAGCTATTAGTAGTGANATATGGTGTTTAAGCAGTACTGACAGAGACATGATATTTAGTTTATATTTCAGAAGTCTGGGGGTACAAGTCTACCTTGACAAAGAGAGGCTATTTACATTCCTTGGTTCAAGCTATTAGTAGTGGGGTAGCACATAAAAAAATAATAGAATGAGCTACTATTTAAGTACAAAGAAAAAGAACTGGAATTTATTAATTCTTGCCATAACTGCAAATTTATTAATTCTTACCATAACTGCAAATTTATTAATTCTTACCATAAATGCAGCATGCGAGGCCATCATTGAATACTATTTACTTCTCTGTGGCAAAAGTGAATTTCTATCCGATGGAAGTAATAGAGCAACATTATGAAGTTATCCAAAGCACTTTTAGCTATTGTACCCTCTCCCTGCAATATGATAAAATTAGCGCCAAAATCTAGGTTTATGGTATCATTTTTCTTACCTGAATGCATTTTAAGCGGCCTTGCATGGTATGTGAAAAGTGACGTAGTAGATAGTAGTAATGATTGAAATTGCTCACCCCTTCTTTCCTTTCAAACAAAAAGTTTTGCTTGCTTATTGCTTTTCCATCTAAGCCCTACTGAGCAATTATGAGGCATGTGATAAATTCCACTCATTGCCTAAAACACTTTTTTTGGACTCAGAGTAGAGAATATTTTTTTTGGACTTGAAGTAGAGGTTTTTAAAGGCTTCGAGGGGATTTGGATATCATTTATCGCCGTTTTTGTTTGCTATTGTGGTGGATGGATTGAGTAGGCTAGTAGTTTGAGTGGAGGAATGTAATCTGGTTGAGCGTTTTGTGATTGAGAGGGATAAGATTTCGGTGTTACATTTGCAGTTTGTTGATGACATTATTTTCTTCTCGTAGCGCGAAAAGGAGAAACTCCCTAACGATAAGAAGATAGTTGATGTCTTTGTTTTGATTAGAATACGGAATAGACTATAATTGCTGGAATTAAAAACCAGGGGTAGGTTTATTGTTGGCTTTGACCTTAGGGTGTTCTGTTTAAGGTTGACTTTTGAAGTACTTAGGTTTTCCATTACGTGGTAACTCATTGTTTGTTTTTTTGGGATCCTATTATTCGAAGGTAGGGAAAATGTTGAATGGTGGTAAGAAGGCTTTCTTTTTTTTTTTTTTTGGGGGGGTGGGGAGATTGACTCTACTCCAGCTTGTGATGACTAGTATTCCTATTCATATCTTATCCCTCTTCAAGTTGTTGGGAGTGATAGCTAAGAGGATTGAAGAAATGACGAGTGGTTTTTTGTGGGAATGAAAATGGGAGGGTAAAAAGGATCCTTTGATGAGTTGGAGGTTGTGTCTAGGTCAAAGCAAAAGGTGGGCCATCAGTGGGCAATTTGATGGCTAGGAAAAAGGCTTTTGTTGGAAATTGGCTTTGGAGATTTCCTTTTGAGCAAATTTCATTATATGACATTGGTTATTAAAAGCAAGTATTGATTGCAAGTTAATGGGTGGGATGCTAATGAGGTTGAGAGGGGAAGTTGTCAAAATCCATGGAAATTTTGGGGTTGGACATCTTGTCCACCTTTTTTTTTTTTTTTTGTTTTGGATTATCTAACCTTTTTTTGTTATTACTAATAAAAGTGTATTTCTTATGGGGAAAAAAAAAATTTCTTCCTCTTCATTGCCATCTTCTTCGTAGTTGTTGGCTGATGGATTAGGCACTTGCTAAGTTTCTGGAATGTTGTTTGAGTCATGGCTTGGCTCTCAAATTTAATGTCATTTGACTCTTTGCAAAACCCTTCAACTTGGGTGCTGCCTCTGCCTTTAGGGAAAATATTGTTCACCCCACCACAAATTGTTTGGTCCTTTTTCAAGGCAATGCAATGCAGGAGTTTCCTCTACCTAGCATCTGTAAAAGTTTTTGTCTACCAACACACTCTGGCAAAAGCATTTTTTTTACAGACCAGACCAGGGCACTACTTCCCTATGGCAAAATCTTATATACATTAATAGTAGCTTTTTTTTTTTGGCAGTGTTGTTGCGTAATGCAATTGTTAGTTTTAAAATGTGCTCCTCTGTCATGGTACTTTAATGAGACATCTTAGTTGTCTCTAATTCCTAGCAATCTTAATTTTAGAGGACCAGAAACTTGCAGAAGAAGAGAGTTTATTGATTATCAGTTAAGATGTCACAATTTATTGCTTTTAATGTACTTTGAAATCCATCTTAATATTAAACCATTAAACATGTTGGGTGCACTTTCAAGTTTGAAGCATTGATTATTTCCTATCATTTCATATTTTTGTAAAAAAAAAAAAAAGCAAAAAGAAATAAAATCACTATGCCGCCACTCTGGTGGAACAAGAACTTTCGCCTGCTATATCATCTTTTTCTCATGTCTTATGCCTTCATTATCCTGTGTAGGCGGAGGTAGCAAAGCACTCAAGGGACTACTAATCCTTATGTAAGGGGGCAGTGTGTATTTAACCATTGGGTGCACAGATGATGTTTTTGTTGTTTGATAGAGTGGGAGGGAGTTCATCATGATCTTCAGGACATTTGTTTTCAATCCATTGGGTGTTTTGGACAAGCTGTTTTTACATTAATTAATGGTATGCTCCATACTTTTCAAGTGTGATACATCCCGCAATTTTCTGATCAATGTCCTCAAAATTTGTTTTCCTGTCCTTTATAACCTACAGTTTGTGCTCAATATCAAGCCTGATAAGCGTTGCCTTGACAAATTGCACAGTTTCCTTCGCTCCTTGAAATATAACAAAGTGCTTCCCAAGCGTAGAAAAGTTTTGTAGTGTAGTAATCGGGATAAAACCAAAATTGATTTGGATGCCTGTACGTCAATCTCACATACTTTGTCAAACTCTTAGCATTAAACTCAGAATGTGGGTAATCGATCCTCTCAGGTGGTGGCTTAGCATACTCCATGTGCTTAGCTATGGTATCTGGGGTCACTTGTATGATCTTACCACGTACTGTGGTCCTCAAAATCTTAAGGTCTGAATCGACCTCCCTCAATCCACCATAGAACTCACGACAATGGGTAAGAATATACCCATGCATGGGCTCAAAGAAGAAATTTAAGCCTAAATCTACTATCCTTCTAACAACCGCAGACTTTCCTTTATTCTTATGATCAACCATTCGTTCACAGTGACCGACTTGTTAGCAATGATTGACTCGTATTCATACCTCAGCCTCTTCCTTGACTCAGGCTCAGGGGACTCATCATCACAATCATCATCTACTCCTTNTTGTTAGCAATGATTGACTCGTATTCATACCTCAGCCTCTTCCTTGACTCAGGCTCAAGGGACTCATCATCACAATCATCATCTACTCCTTAAGTTTTTCCATAGCATTTTCCTTAATCCTTATCAATAGTCTTACACCTGCAACCACATATGCGACTATAGTCAAGTTACAGGCCTAAATTTGAAGAATTTTCAACTAGTAAATGTATAAAATAAATGGATTATGTTATGAAATATTCAATATTAAATGCTATACACAAATTTAGTTGTGCTATTCTGAATGCAAAATAATTTTATGGAAAGGGCAAGAGAGTGACTAGGACTTCTTCTAGGNGTTTTTCATGCTTGACTATTTTGAATTAACCTAATTTTGAATAAGGCAAAGACATGCTAACTTGGTGGGATGTCCAAACATGCGAGGCATATAACTCATTATCTTCCACTAATATTGAGTCAAGAAGGGAGAAGAAGTGTGGGAGCTTTAGTATTATTAATTATTGAGCACTTCTATGAGAAGGAAGTGGAGGAATATGATATGGTGTTTAAGCAGTACTGACAGAGACATGATATTTAGTTTATATTTCAGAAGTCTGGGGGTACAAGTCTACCTTGACAAAGAGAGGCTATTTACATTCCTTGGTTCAAGCTATTAGTAGTGGGGTAGCACATAAAAAAATAATAGAATGAGCTACTATTTAAGTACAAAGAAAAAGAACTGGAATTTATTAATTCTTGCCATAACTGCAAATTTATTAATTCTTACCATAACTGCAAATTTATTAATTCTTACCATAAATGCAGCATGCGAGGCCATCATTGAATACTATTTACTTCTCTGTGGCAAAAGTGAATTTCTATCCGATGGAAGTAATAGAGCAACATTATGAAGTTATCCAAAGCACTTTTAGCTATTGTACCCTCTCCCTGCAATATGATAAAATTAGTGCCAAAATCTAGGTTTATGGTATCATTTTTCTTACCTGAATGCATTTTAAGCGGCCTTGCATGGTATGTGAAAAGTGACGTAGTAGATAGTAGTAATGATTGAAATTGCTCACCCCTTCTTTCCTTTCAAACAAAAAGTTTTGCTTGCTTATTGCTTTTCCATCTAAGCCCTACTGAGCAATTATGAGGCATGTGATAAATTCCACTCATTGCCTAAAACACTTTTTTTGGACTCAGAGTAGAGAATATTTTTTTTGGACTTGAAGTAGAGGTTTTTAAAGGCTTCGAGGGGATTTGGATATCATTTATCGCCGTTTTTGTTTGCTATTGTGGTGGATGGATTGAGTAGGCTAGTGGTTTGAGTGGAGGAATGTAATCTGGTTGAGCGTTTTGTGATTGAGAGGGATAAGATTTCGGTGTTACATTTGCAGTTTGTTGATGAAATTATTTTCTTCTCGTAGCGCAAAAAGGAGAAACTCCCTAACGATAAGAAGATAGTTGATGTCTTTGTTTTGATTAGAATATGGAATAGACTATAATTGCTGGAATTAAAAACCAGGGGTAGGTTAATTGTCGGTTTTGACCTTAGGGTGTTCTGTTTAAGGTTGACTTTTGAAGTACTTAGGTTTTCCATTACGTGGTAACTCATTGTTTGTTTTTTTGGGATCCTATTATTCGAAGGTAGGGAAAATGTTGAATGGTGGTAAGAAGGCTTTCTTTTTTTTTTTTTTTGGGGGGGTGGGGAGATTGACTCTACTCCAGCTTGTGATGACTAGTATTCCTATTCATATCTTATCCCTCTTCAAGTTGTTGGGAGTGATAGCTAAGAGGATTGAAGAAATGACGAGTGGTTTTTTGTGGGAATGAAAATGGGAGGGTAAAAAGGATCCTTTGATGAGTTGGAGGTTGTGTCTAGGTCAAAGCAAAAGGTGGGCCATCAGTGGGCAATTTGATGGCTAGGAAAAAGGCTTTTGTTGGAAATTGGCTTTGGAGATTTCCTTTTGAGCAAATTTCATTATATGACATTGGTTATTAAAAGCAAGTATTGATTGCAAGTTAATGGGTGGGATGCTAATGAGGTTGAGAGGGGAAGTTGTCAAAATCCATGGAAATTTTGGGGTTGGACATCTTGTCCACCTTTTTTTTTTTTTTTTGTTTTGGATTATCTAACCTTTTTTTGTTATTACTAATAAAAGTGTATTTCTTATGGGGAAAAAAAAAATTTCTTCCTCTTCATTGCCATCTTCTTCGTAGTTGTTGGCTGATGGATTAGGCACTTGCTAAGTTTCTGGAATGTTGTTTGAGTCATGGCTTGGCTCTCAAATTTAATGTCATTTGACTCTTTGCAAAACCCTTCAACTTGGGTGCTGCCTCTGCCTTTAGGGAAAATATTGTTCACCCCACCACAAATTGTTTGGTCCTTTTTCAAGGCAATGCAATGCAGGAGTTTCCTCTACCTAGCATCTGTAAAAGTTTTTGTCTACCAACACACTCTGGCAAAAGCATTTTTTTTACAGACCAGACCAGGGCACTACTTCCCTATGGCAAAATCTTATATACATTAATAGTAGCTTTTTTTTTTTGGCAGTGTTGTTGCGTAATGCAATTGTTAGTTTTAAAATGTGCTCCTCTGTCATGGTACTTTAATGAGACATCTTAGTTGTCTCTAATTCCTAGCAATCTTAATTTTAGAGGACCAGAAACTTGCAGAAGAAGAGAGTTTATTGATTATCAGTTAAGATGTCACAATTTATTGCTTTTAATGTACTTTGAAATCCATCTTAATATTAAACCATTAAACATGTTGGGTGCACTTTCAAGTTTGAAGCATTGATTATTTCCTATCATTTCATATTTTTGTAAAAAAAAAAAAAAGCAAAAAGAAATAAAATCACTATGCCGCCACTCTGGTGGAACAAGAACTTTCGCCTGCTATATCATCTTTTTCTCATGTCTTATGCCTTCATTATCCTGTGTAGGCGGAGGTAGCAAAGCACTCAAGGGACTACTAATCCTTATGTAAGGGGGCAGTGTGTATTTAACCATTGGGTGCACAGATGATGTTTTTGTTGTTTGATAGAGTGAGAGGGAGTTCATCATGATCTTCAGGACATTTGTTTTCAATCCATTGGGTGTTTTGGACAAGCTGTTTTTACATTAATTAATGGTATGCTCCATACTTTTCAAGTGTGATACATCCCGCAATTTTCTGATCAATGTCCTCAAAATTTGTTTTCCTGTCCTTTATAACCTACAGTTTGTGCTCAATATCAAGCCTGATAAGCGTTGCCTTGACAAATTGCACAGTTTCCTTCGCTCCTTGAAATATAACAAAGTGCTTCCCAAGCGTAGAAAAGTTTTGTAGTGTAGTAATCGGGATAAAACCAAAATTGATTTGGATGCCTGTACGTCAATCTCACATACTTTGTCAAACTCTTAGCATTAAACTCAGAATGTGGGTAATCGATCCTCTCAGGTGGTGGCTTAGCATACTCCATGTGCTTAGCTATGGTATCTGGGGTCACTTGTATGATCTTACCACGTACTGTGGTCCTCAAAATCTTAAGGTCTGAATCGACCTCCCTCAATCCACCATAGAACTCACGACAATGGGTAAGAATATACCCATGCATGGGCTCAAAGAAGAAATTTAAGCCTAAATCTACTATCCTTCTAACAACCGCAGACTTTCCTTTATTCTTATGATCAACCATTCGTTCACAGTGACCGACTTGTTAGCAATGATTGACTCGTATTCATACCTCAGCCTCTTCCTTGACTCAGGCTCAAGGGACTCATCATCACAATCATCATCTACTCAAGTTTTTCCATAGCATTTTCCTTAATCCTTATCAATAGTCTTACACCTGCAACCACATATGCGACTATAGTCAAGTTACAGGCCTAAATTTGAAGAATTTTCAACTAGTAAATGTATAAAATAAATGGATTATGTTATGAAATATTCAATATTAAATGCTATACACAAATTTAGTTGTGCTATTCTGAATGCAAAATAATTTTATGGAAAGGGCAAGAGAGTGACTAGGACTTCTTCTAGGGGCAAGAATTGCAACAAAGCACTTGACAGAGAGCGATGGTCTGTGTGGTAGAAAGTATCTACTGTCCTTTCAACTTGAATGCCTAAAATCATCGGTTGGAGTCAGAGTCGGATTTTCAGATTCTTGCACGCCCCTACTGACAGCCCAAAGCCTTTAACCACATTACCAGAGTTCCTATTTACATGATTTTTTCCTATGACAACTGGCACCCCAAAATCCTCAACCATGTAACCAGAGTTCAAATCTACATGATGGAGAATTCATCATTGAGGCCATCTAGTTCTCCTTTGAGATTGTGTTGTTGGATGATTAGAACAGAGGCTGTGACCGAGAAATCAGATGCCGAAAGAATGTCACCAATGGGACCTAGCTCCGGACACTCCTCCCAGTCATTCATCCCAACTGTCAACACCGAATTCACCCTCCCTCCTCGCCCAACAATGAACAGTGCATATTGTTCTTCCAATGATCGGAGAGTTGAAAATGTTTGCCCAGAATTCACAAGGTATTTTTCCATATAAGCAACATGCCCTGTGGCCACGTGCCTGTCATAGAACTCCGCAAAGTACTCGTCATCGAGCTTCATCTCTTCTTCGTGCTCAGCAATGTTGACCCTTGCTCTGCAAATTCTTGATGAGACACTATCTCCATTGGCGTCCAGTAGGAATCTTATGACTGTGAGTTTTACTCCAGGATGTCGTGCCACACGGCCAGCGTAGGATAGTGCTTCTCGATCATCTTTTCCGCCAATAAAAATGACTGCTGCGTTGAGGGATACACTTGATCTTGATATTTTGGTGGATCCAAGGCCTCGATCCACTAGTATTCCCACTGAGCATGGGGCATGGCGGAGTACCTGTGAAGCACCAAAATCGTGATCAAGCAAGAAAATGAGAATTCAAGGATGAAATTTAGAATTCAGGAGTCTGATGGAGAATAATTTGAACAATGTGGGGAAAATTGTGCGGTGGAAGACGCATTTGCGGGGAAGTGGTTAGGGGATTCACTTCAAAAGGCATTTTAGATTGAAGAATGTGAAGTATTAGAAGACTTCTTCCCCATAAAAACTCACTCTTCCTTTGTTCCTAAGAGATGATACTAGGTTCCCTGAACCATTTCTAAGATCTTCTTGTAGTTATATACTAGAGACAACATTAGTGAAGACATTGCATAGAGTGAGAAATAGAAAATTTTGCAAATTCGGTGATCCTGTTGATTACCTTACGGTTCACATGGCGAAACCTGGAATGACCTCCATTGAGTCGCCCGTATGTATCTTGATCCTTGTGGAATGGCAGTATGATGAGAGAAACCATCAAGTCCTCTGCTAGAATACAGATATCGTTATGCATGCTATTCATTGTGGAGAGAGCAAGCATTCGACGAAGGCTGATGCCTTCTCCATCCGCACCCAAGTAAGCTCCGACTGCATTGGTTATTTGTTCTCTCATGTTGACAACTGCCTGGTCGGTCACAGTCACAGCATCCACTCCTTGACTATGAACTAATGTGGCTGCTATGCTTTCTGTTAGTTCTATCATGTCAGTAAGGTAAACCATGATTCCAGGGTCAGCTGGTCCTCGAGAAATCTCTATGACACTGATAGCAGATTGGAGATTTTGAGGCCCATGAAGGCATTGCAAAATTCGAAGCTCGTTTGATGGGTTGAGCCATTGCAGTGCCATTAGTTGTGTTGGTGATCGTTTCCTTGCACGTTCAATGATGTTTCCCACAACAAACGGGGTGTAGATAATAGTTAGGATGGTCACAAATACCATCACAATACTGGTTGAAAGACTTGTGAGGTTCATCTGCATTTAGCAAGGTAAAATGCAACAACCATAAGATCACCTTAACATCAATGTCTATTTCTGAACAGAGTTTGTGTAGAGGTTGTATAACAGTTTTGGCTTTCCAATTCAAGGGTAGGCAAGAAAATAGTTGTTTTAGACTGTAGTTCATGAAGAGAAGGATGTTGACATGCTTACTTTTGCAGCAGTGATTGCCAAGTACATTTGGAAATGGCCCTTCATACTGAGAAGCAACCCGATGGCAACTGATTCCTGCCAACGGAACCCTAGCATCACTCCAGACACCACAGTACCGAGAATTTTCCCAACAGTTGCAATCACAAAGAGGGAAAACAACCTTGCCCAAGTCATAATATGGCCAGCTCCAAATTTGGTAAGTTCAGCTTCTGTTCCAACCCAAAAGGAAAAAAGTGGATAAAAGATGATGCCGAAGAAGTAGTTAACTTTGGTGATCAGCATCTTTGATATCCTCCCTTCCCTTGGCATAAAAAACCCCGCCAAGAACGCGCTTAATACGTTGTTGAACTTTCCCCAGACAGGTGAGCAACTGCACACAATGACAACATAGGCTATTGAGAGGATTAGGTGAGAGCCTTTCATGGGTTTCCCTTCTGGGTTTTCATGGTTCAACCAGTTCATGATTATCGGCGTTACCTTGCCTGCTAACATGGTTTCGATCACCAGCATTGCTATCATTCCAATAATGTCCTGTAAGCTTCTGGTTGTAAAACTCGTAAAGGGATCAAACATGATAAACCCAACGGAGATGAGGACAGTGGCCACCAAGTCGGATTGTATCCCCGCAGAAACCACAAAACGTCCAATATCCGACTTACCAATCTTGAGATCGGTTATTTGCCTTGTGAGCAGGGGACAGGCGGTGCCGGAGAGAATAATGGAGAGACAGAGATTGAATTTTATATTAGAAACATCGGTAACCTGCAGAAACGGAGTCAGCAGGCAAGCGAGAATGAATGTGGTGAACACTCCGGCACAGGCCACCTTCGCTTCGCGGACCGGAAGGTGAAAGAGACTGGGATCAAACTCCAGACCTACCACAAACATGTGGCAAATCATACCAACATCGGCTATATAGGTTAGTGTCTGGTGTACCTCATCAGTTAGTGATGCGCGTATGAAGGGTAGGTTACTAATGAACAGTCCTACCTGCATGTAGCCAGAAACCATTTATGTCTCAACTTAATTCAAGAAATCTTTTTTTTTTTTTTTATTAAACTATTGTGGTCGGCTACATAAATCTTAGTCTTCCGGTGAGTTTTGTCGTTGAACTGTAAATCATTTAGGTCTAATGATATAATAAATCACGAGTAGGATACTGAAAAAGTGTAGCAAAACAGAGTAATTTTAAGACTATCTTAGTATGTGAGATGTGCAGGTGATCACTTGCATATAACCATGCAGTCCCTCTTTGTTCCTTACACCTATCCTAAAGCAAGACCCAACAAAATAGCAGTTTCTCTGTGTGTCTGTGTGTCAGAGAGAGAGAGAGAGAGAGAGAGAGATTCTGTGTGTGTGTGTGTGTGTGTGTAGAAGAACAGGGTGGTTACTTTTTAGATGTTGACAATTTGCCAATTTCATTTTATACAATTCGTTTGCTTAAGAGGTCGGTCCAAAGCAATGACAAGTAGGAGGTGGAAAACAATCTCAGCTACTCTTCGGCTTAAATTTAACTTATTTTGAGTTTGAATAATTTTTTAGATTTGTTTAAAAAACAAACTCTATAAGTTCTGCTCATTTTGGGGTCGAGCTCGTAAAATTCGGATCGTTTATATATAAAATAATTGAGTTACTCGAACTTGACTCGTTTTGGGCTCGTCTAACTTATTTAAAAAACAAGTTAAAATTAGACACTTTTTAAAGTTCATTTTGAAAAACGAGATTATTAAACTTGGGCTTAAACTTGTTCGTTCGGCTTGTTTACCACCCTAAGGACAAGTANACACCTATCCTAAAGCAAGACCCAACAAAATAGCAGTTTCTCTGTGTGTCTGTGTGTGTATGAGAGAGAGAGAGAGAGAGAGAGAGAGAGAGAGAGATTCTGTGTGTGTGTGTGTGTGTGTGCAGAAGAACAGGGTGGTTACTTTTTAGATGTTGACAATTTGCCAATTTCATTTTGTACAATTCGTTTGCTTAAGAGGTCGGTCCACAGCAATGACAAGTAGGGGATGGTAAACAATCTCAGCTACTCGGGGTTCGGCTTAAATTTAACTTATTTTGAGCTTGAATAATTTTTTAGGTTTGTTTAGAAAAAACAAACTCTATAAGTTCTGCTCATTTTGGGGTCGAGTTCGCAAAATTCGGATCGTTTATATATAAAATAGTTGAGTTACTCGAACTTGACTCGTTTTGGGCTCGTCTAACTCATTTAAAAAACAAGTTAAAATTAGACATATTTTAAAGCTCATTTTGAAAAACGAGATTATTAAACTTGGGCTTAAACTTGTTCGTTCGGCTTGTTTACCACCCTAAGGACAAGTACTCATCTGCCTAAGACAGACACCTAGCTATGATCTTTTTTAGCATTTCATTTTGTTATAAGCTGAAGATTTAGATTTCAAACTCATGCATGTTTAGTCTATTCTGTACTTTGATAAAAATGCTTACAATGTTAGATTTTGGTAGCTGAATCTAAACAGAGGGTTTGAATTATGAAAAATGAATAATCTGACCTTTAAATTGGCATTTATTCACTTTTTATTTTATTTTTCCTAGTGATATTATTATGATATCACACAAATTAATTTAAAATCGATCTTCCAATNTTGTTCGTTCGGCTTGTTTACCACCCTAAGGACAAGTACTCATCTGCCTAAGACAGACACCTAGCTATGATCTTTTTTAGCATTTCATTTTGTTATAAGCTGAAGATTTAGATTTCAAACTCATGCATGTTTAGTCTATTCTGTACTTTGATAAAAATGCTTACAATGTTAGATTTTGGTAGCTGAATCTAAACAGAGGGTTTGAATTATGAAAAATGAATAATCTGACCTTTAAATTGGCATTTATTCACTTTTTATTTTATTTTTCCTAATGATATTATTATGATATCACACAAATTAATTTAAAATCGATCTTCCAATTTTTCTTATTCAACTTTAATGCCTCGGTACAGAAACTATGCTGTTGTTTTCAACACCCAATCCAAAAGTATAATTTATCCATAATAACAAGAAAAAATCATGGGATTATTGTGTGTGTGTGTGTGTGAGAGAGAGAGAGAGAGAGATTTACAATGGATTCAGAGATGATGCGAGGCTGCGATAGAGGGCGTAAGAGGATGTGTAGAAACTTGGAGGAGATGACAATAAAGAAGAAGCCCAACATGTACAATGCTATGTACGCCACATTCACGGTCAGGGTATTCCGGCATCCCATGTTTGGCCTCAGGTTATTCCATGCCGAACCATTCTTATGGAAGAAATCCATTTCCTCTCTCTCTCTCTCTCTCTCTCTCTCAATCACATGGGATATTCAATCCTTTGTAGGCATGTAAGATGCACAGATGTAGTTTCTTTCTTCTTTACGTCCACGCCTCGTAATTCTTAACCTGATCCGTAGATTCGACATGAAGTGAATATGAGTCTAAACTTAATAAATTTGGATCGTAAATAAATTGATCTGCCAAAACTATTTCATAAATGGAAGAACTTGGCTAAATAAGATGTGTATTTGGCTGAATATGATTTATGTGTTAGGAAACTAAAAGGTAGCATATGAATTGCATAAATTTTGACAAAATATAATTTACAATGATTCAAAAAGACGGTAAACCACCGTCTATTAATAATCCTATTTATAGGAGTAAGAGAGAGAGGAGAGAGTTTCACTTTCTTTATTACTACTTTTCCACACCACAAGCAAATCCTTGAGATTTGTACTTCTTTTGTGGATCTCCCTTGGGGAGAGAGAGATTAATTCTTGTATTATAAAAATAAGTCATATGTAAGGTGTTTCCTCTCGAGCAATAAAATGATTGAATTGACGTTAATTACGCAGTAGGGGTGTTAATTTTATCCATTGACTTAAGCACGATTCAAATCCTATATGGCACAACTAAAAAATAGATGCAACTTAATAAATGTGTATAATAAATAAGTTGGATTAGTATTAATCACTTGTAACACACTAAATATGTATATTCTTTTGTGAATACGGATACAAACATAATACAAATTAAAATGATACGGTCTGAAAATAACCGCACGAAGATGATACTACACGAAGAGAATCTAGTCAATATTGTTGTTGAGGTAGTATTGAAATTGCACACAAGGATCAAAATTGGTTTTGACACGTTTTTAAAGAGGNTTGGATTAGTATTAATCACTTGTAACACACTAAATATGTATATTCTTTTGTGAATACCGATACAAACATAATACAAATTAAAATGATACAGTCTAAAAATAACCGCACGAAGATGATACTACACGAAGAGAATCTAGTCAATATTGTTGTTGACGTAGTATTGAAATTGCACACAAGGATCAAAATTGGTTTTGACACGTTTTCAAAGAGACCGAAACAAATCAATGATGATATCGAAATTCTACTTTGAGGTGTTTCATAATGATTTGAGGTGTTTTGTAATATTTCAATATATTTGCACAATTGTTTCAGAATATTTTAAGGTATTTTAAGATACTTTAATATATTTTAACCTATGTTTTAGAACAATAAGTTTTAATTTTTTTTTTTTCATTCTATTTTTGAAATTTGTTGAAATATTTCCAAAACATATTAAATTTTTTTTCATTTTTTAGGTAACCGAAACAATGTATCAAAACAAAATNATACTTTAATATATTTTAACCTATGTTTTAGAACAATAAGTTTTAATTTTTTTTTTTCATTCTATTTTGAAATTTGTTGAAATATTTCCAAAACATATTAATTTTTTTTTCATTTTTTAGGTAATCGAAACAATGTATCAAAACAAAATTTGATCCTAGAAAGTACCTTTACATAATCCTATGTTTGGTTTATGAACTAGTTGACGAAGGGCTTGAATTTGGGTTGTCCAAGGCACTAATTCATCATGCCTAAAAAATCAGAGGAAGCTTTTAAATCATATAAAAATTCATAATCTTTAGAGTGGCTAGCACGAAATTTTCTTTGAATTACAAAAAAACGTACCTAATGCACAAGACCCTGCCATTTTTTCTTTGAATTACAAAATAATCAAAAATTGCAATGCTTATTTTCTATTCCCCTTTTGGATTTGGTCAATAGCTAATGTAAAACCAAATTTATTGAACAAAAAAATTGAACTTTAAGTGAATTTGATCACAAATGATGTCTAGAGATGAATGAATAGTCACCCAAATTTATATACATATCTATCTAATATTCCAACTAGAAAGTTGAATTTTTAAATTATAAAAAAAAACGACAATCAAGTTTAATCTAATGATACACAATTCATTTGAAAATTTCTTCTTTTACTCAAAAATATTATTTTTATTGCACGACCTCCAATGCTAAACAACTCCATTAATTCACACCTATACCTCTCTTGTCTCTCCTCTACCTCTTTTTTATTTTATTTTTTTATTCATTTAATTTTAAATTACGTGATTAAAGAAACATACACAAATTTTAAACATTATACTTAGACTATCGGTGTTCAATTTTTAATATTACGAAGTGACTTCAAACACGACGATATTGCCAGTATATATATACAAAAATGTATCACGGTTACAATTGTTACAACATATCTATACTAGAGGTAGATCTAATTACAATGTGACTACATTGGAAACAAAAGCAACAACCAAAAAGACACAAGAGAAAGACCCACATAGAGGGGAGCAATAGAAAGATCCACATAGGATTGAAACAAGTCAGGTGGCTCCAACCTATTCGCATGAGAGTCAGTTGGTCAACTGGGCTAACCCGGTAACCCCAATTGATCAATAGTCACCCAGCATAAGGCCATGATTATGGGCATGCAATAGTTTCTATCATAAGATCAAAGAGACAAATAACTGGAAGATGGTGCAATTAAATTAGCTAGACAACGTTCAATCACGTTTCACTGGTATCCATTGACAATTACAATGGTATGCNACACAATTGTTTCAGAATATTTTAAGGTATTTTAAGATACTTTAATATATTTTAACCTATGTTTTAGAACAA
Organism: Ilex paraguariensis; assembly: GCA_963454935.2. NCBI lineage: Eukaryota > Viridiplantae > Streptophyta > Magnoliopsida > Aquifoliales > Aquifoliaceae > Ilex > Ilex paraguariensis. The sequence continues at coordinate 468,429 of CAUOFW020005136.1, read as the reverse complement.
TAAGTTTTAATTTTTTTTTTTTCATTCTATTTTTGAAATTTGTTGAAATATTTCCAAAACATATTAAATTTTTTTTCATTTTTTAGGTAACCGAAACAATGTATCAAAACAAAATTTTGATCCTAGAAAGTACCTTTACATAATCCTATGTTTGGTTTATGAACTAGTTGACGAAGGGCTTGAATTTGGGTTGTCCAAGGCACTAATTCATCATGCCTAAAAAATCAGAGGAAGCTTTTAAATCATATAAAAATTCATAATCTTTAGAGTGGCTAGCACGAAATTTTCTTTGAATTACAAAAAAACGTACCTAATGCACAAGAACCTGCCATTTTTCCTTTGAATTACAAAATAATCAAAAATTGCAATGCTTATTTTCTATTCCCCTTTTGGATTTGGTCAATAGCTAATGTAAAACCAAATTTATTGAACAAAAAAATTGAACTTTAAGTGAATTTGATCACAAATGATGTCTAGAGATGAATGAATAGTCACCCAAATTTATATACATATCTATCTAATATTCCAACTAGAAAGTTGAATTTTTAAATTATAAAAAAAAACGACAGTCAAGTTTAATCTAATGATACACAATTCATTTGAAAATTTCTTCTTTTACTCAAAAATATTATTTTTATTGCACGGCCTCCAATGCTAAACAACTCCATTAATTCACACCTATACCTCTCTTGTCTCTCCTCTACCTCTTTTTTATTTTATTTTTTTATTCATTTAATTTTAAATTACGTGATTAAAGAAACATACACAAATTTTAAACATTATACTTAGACTATCGGTGTTCAATTTTTAATATTACGAAGTGACTTCAAACACGACGATATTGCCAGTATATATATACAAAAATGTATCACGGTTACAATTGTTACAACATATCTATACTAGAGGTAGATCTAATTACAATGTGACTACATTGGAAACAAAAGCAATAACCAAAAAGACACAAGAGAAAGACCCACATAGAGGGGAGCAATAGAAAGATCCACATAGGATTGAAACAAGTCAGGTGGCTCCAACCTATTCGCATGAGAGTCAGTTGGTCAACTGGGCTAACCCGGTAACCCCAATTGATCAATAGTCACCCAGCATAAGGCCATGATTATGGGCATGCAATAGTTTCTATCATAAGATCAAAGAGACAAATAACTGGAAGATGGTGCAATTAAATTAGCTAGACAACGTTCAATCACGTTTCACTGGTATCCATTGACAATTACAATGGTATGCATTGACAATGATGGAATTAATGCTCACACCTGTGACAATATTGTTTTCCCATTTGAGAGGAAATGAAGGACCCAAATCTTGCAGCTAGAATAACTTCAATGGAGATATCGAGTAGCTAGATATCGTCTACCAGCTTAACTAATAATAATTGAGGACAGAATGCACCATCACCGGCTTCTGGGCATAGCAGGAGGGAGGGGTTGAACAGCAGCTAGAGGGTTCACTTGATAAGAGAATGCAAGTTGCCACAAATCCCCCAAAGCCTTCTTTATGGACGATGCTTGTTTCCTAAGAGTCCTGAAATAAAGAAAAAAATTCAAATGAATTATTAAATAAACAAGAATAATTCTCTGAGTAGTCTAACAAAAGCTTTCATATCTGACAAAAATTCCACAACCACAGATAAAGGTTTGTATTTTGCAGCTGAAACATTTACATTGTTGACATTCTCATTTTTTTCCCAAAATACAATAAAGCAAACATCATTTTTCGGATGTGTCCCAGAAAATCAGCGAAAACAAACAAATCAATAGTCTTTGCCATGCAAATAATATAGCATATACTAATATTCCAAATTAATGCATTACCAAATAAATATTCATGTCCTATTTCATTTTCTAGCAAAAATAGAAAGATGCTACACAACCTAGCAATAAAGGGCAGTAAAGACTATTGCCCGTACCCCATGTTGCAATTCTTAGAATGTTCAAATATACTAAGGCAGTTAGTTCTATGCAGGCCTGGTAACCCAAAATTTAAACATACCTAAAGGCTATCAAATGTAGAGAGGGATAACCATAAGTGGAGAGAAAACCAAGTACAAATGTCCATCGTTGTTCCTGATTGCACTACCACCTCCAGCAACACCCAGAAGGATCCTAATTGCACCATCAGAGTAAGTATTAACAAAGTTTCTAAAGGCTTTGTTATACTACCTGCAAGCATACTGTGGCTTCGGTTGGGTGTGTACATGCACGCCTGAGGGCCATTGTTGTTAACCTTGTTGACACTACCAGAAGACAAGCACCGCATGGGGCCTCCTATAGTTGCATGGAAGAGCCCCACCCAATTTGATTNCGGTTGGGTGTGTACATGCACGCCTGAGGGCCATTGTTGTTAACCTTGTTGACACTATCAGAAGACAAGCACCGCATGGGGCCTCCTATAGTTGCATGGAAGAGCCCCACCCAATTTGATAAGAATAAAAAGATTCTATCACAGTGTATCTTTCTTCCACAGTCTTCCAAGACTAATTCTTCCTCAACCAACTATTAATAGAAAACAAGTCCAAGAGGAAAGTTGCATCATTCCAGTTTAATTAAACCAATGCCTTGGTTCCACTTGTGTAGTATTTCCCTAGCGGCCAAACTGAGCCTCTCTCTTGGTCCAAAGAACTGGGCTGGCTACACAATGAGGGATAGCCTCCTCTTTCTCATAACCCCACTCTACCCAGTACCCATGCCCTTTTTTCACGGTTCAAATCCAACACCCTATAGAAGGAAGGAGCAGGAAAAACTACTTGAACTGGACCTCTCTATGTTTCTCCCCTTATACGTGTGTGCATGCATACAAAAATGGGAATGCTAGAGTCCCAGGAAATTCTCATATTTCCTCCATTCGAGTTTGAATAAGAGGCCATTTTTCTGAACTGCGGTCACAGTAGAGTACAAATACCCATACACCAAAAGGAGAAAATCAATTTTACGAGTGAAGTTTTATTGTTCAAGGAAGAAAGTCTACCATCCATAAGATATAGCACCACTGTGGCTAGAAGTCTATGACGCAGGAGACATAAACCTTTGTCAACACCTTTTGATACCGTTGGCTTGTATAGCTAGAAATACATATCTTACTTCTTTAAAATTAAGCTTACAAAGAACAGAAAAAAAAAACACATCTTACCTCTTTAAACTGGCTTGCTTCCTCCGCATAAGATAATACATTAGAAAAATCAAACAGCCGAGCAACATATTTCCATTGGATATGACCCACCGACCATTGCCGAACTTTAGAGTGATGGTACGGAACCACCAGCAGCGTGGAATATTATGTCTAGATAATTTCAGAAGTGCTTGTTTCGCATCACTCTGTACATCAGATGGATCTCGGGTTTCCAAGGCTTTTTGAGATCCCTCATATATATTGAGTTCTTTCAGCGAAGCAGAAGGATTTTCACATTCATCTGCCAACATAGGCGACACAGAGGCTTGGAACCTATTGTTGGCATAAATGGAGTGTAGTCGCCTCAAGAGTTCCTAGACAAAAATCAGGAGAACAACAAATATAGTAAAACACACAAACACAATGTATTAATATACTGCTGTCATAATCAAAGGAAAACACACTCAAAATTTAAGTTAAAGTTCTGACATAAGAATGATGTTTATGAGTATATCATTTAATTAATATTGGATCAAGGTATGCATTTACCATCCACCTTAGTTGAAGCAGCAATTTTAGTCTAAAAGCCACAAAATTATCATTGAGGTTTTTGTAGTTCTTTGAAGCCCAGATAATGCCTCTTTTTATTACCGCNATTAATATTGGATCAAGGTATGCATTTACCATCCACCTTAGTTGAAGCAGCAATTTTAGTCTAAAAGCCACAAAATTGTCATTGAGGTTTTTGTAGTTCTTTGAAGCCCAGATAATGCCTCTTTTTATTACCGCGAGGTTATAGGAATCAATGAAATTTTTTAACTGAGGGATGTTATAGTTACAATGAGGGAAGTTCTAGGATTGCCACGAAGGATTTTGCAAATCTAGAATTGAATTTAAAATTTATCACACACTGTNTAGTTACAATGAGGGAAGTTCTAGGATTGCCACGAAGGATTTTGCAAATCTAGAATTTAATTTAAAATTTATCACACACTGTGAAAGCGTAGAAAAGCATATAGGGAACATGAAGATCAGCACAGACAACCTTTATGTGCTTTAGAATACAAAGAAGACACGAATAAGAAAGGAGAACCTCAAGCTTATAACAAATGTGGGGTTAGGGGCTTTATTAAAATAAATGTATGCTCTTCTATTCATACAATATCTTCAAGAGGGCATATCAAAAAAATGCTTTCTTTCTCAAAGTGGTGGTCCATTTAAGGATAAGAAAACAAAGACAATTTTTTGCCTGCACCGAAATTGAATAGTAAATTTTTTGATTATTGAAGGTCCCTCCCTCTCTACAGGAGGGTCAAAATTTTGATTAGCAGGAAGGGTCACAAGAGTAAGCAATCCAGATGGAAAACACAGGGCTCTCTCTTTACTGTTTTTCATTCGTCAAACTAAAACCTTCCCTCAATTTCAGAGAAAGTACCACCTGGATGACCTCTTGGGACACAATACAAGGGATAATGATACTAACATACTTGGATACTTACTGAAGCTTACTACCTCAATTTGATCACTCTTCAATGATTACGAAATGTAACCCCTTTGGGTTTTGTTGCATATCTCTTTTTTCGAAAAAAATAAATTACCAGGAAATAAAATGTTCACTTAAACCCAAGGGATTGGCCCAATAGCATGCACTCCGCCTCGAAAAAGGAGCAGTCACAGGATTAAACCTTGCCAACTCCATGAGGCTGTCCCCCCAAGATTTATCCCTGTAGTTACATGATGCATGTGGTACAGGAGTAATGCATATGCCCGAAGGATTAGATGATGCTCTAACAGGCCCGGATCTGGTTTTTAAAAAATATGTATGGGGAATCATGGATACCTTAAGTTGGAAGACGTGGCTACATACATAGCTTAATGAATATTACATTTTTATTCAATGAAAAAACTCATTTGATTGCATTGACCTCAGGGATAAAAGGGACTTTTAAGTAAATCAAGAATAGTGAATTGTTGGCATCTAGGATACAAATCAGCTATTAAGCAGAAAGAATACAGGCTCTGTGGTTAAGTCAAATTCAAATACACAAAAATATGTATGGAACCACACAACAAGCTTAAACAATTCCAACAATTACCAGCTCCAACAATATGAGAGAACCATTGTTACCTGTCGCTTTTCCTCAGGTATTGCAGATTCCTCAACCCAAGAGATAGCAAAGTCCAAGTCATTTATAATCTTCACAAGAAGTGTTACGACATAGACCTCAACAACTTTCATGTACTCATCAACTTCTAGCACAAGCTGACCATCACATCCTTCCACATAGGCCACCTTCGCTTCTGCACTTGCAAGGACATAGTGTCTTTGATCCACATATCTCCAACTGCTAAGAAACTCCTCAAGAAATTCTCGCACCCCGGAAGCAGGACCTTCTGTTATCTGAAAACAAACCCTGAACAGTAACATCACAAATACTAAAAATTAACACAGTTTTCATCATCACTTTCTTAGAAAGCCATGTTAGCCACAAGTAACATTACATTGACTATTCAGAATGACGAAGTAACCTTCCTGGACAAAACGAAAAATAGCTAAGAAGATGTTGTGAGAAACTTACTGTCCAATAGATATCAAGCCAACACATGTCCAACAAATAAAGCATAGGATGCATTACTACTTCATTCCAATGACAACTAACATGGGTCAGGTTCCCACATGCTATAACAAAAGTTTAAAAATCACCTCATATGAAACCACATACCTAGTAGAGTTGTTAATGAACCAAGTTATTCATGAACAGCTCAGGATCACCTGGAATTAAAGCTCGTTTATGGCTGTTCAGCTATAAACGAGCCAAGCTTGAGCCCAATATCAAAACTCATTTGATAGATGAGCAGCGCTTGAGCACAACTTGTTTGGTTCGTCTAGGCTCGTGAACAAATGGACACTACGCATCTTATTTTCCTTCTCATAGGTGAAGGCAACTGCAGAAGGTTTCCCCCGGCATGGACTTGGACCTGGACCTAGGGCTTGGGTTGCTTATGATGTGTATCAGGCTCAAGAACACTAATAGCCTAGTGCATGCTATGCTGTGATCTCTTAATTTAGTTGTCTGCACGCCAGTACTTTTAGTTTTAGGTGTGACTTAGATTTGGATTTCAAGTGGTATCTCATGATAGAATTTCCAAAAGATACTCCTTTTATTTTAGAGATTTGTAGTCCTGCTGCAAATGTTGGCAGTTCATAATTCATACTGGCCTGGTATTGGATGTATTTTAATGCTTTTTTGATCTGTATCTAGGAAAATATATGCTCTAACATCACTTACTTTGTTCATTTTGACATACGAGCACTAATTTAATTATTTTAGTTCTTTCATGCTGGAAAAATATGCTGGCAATCCCAATCGAACCTACAAAAGAAAAAGATATACAAAGAGCACTACATAATCATTGATTCTGAACCATGTTGCAGCTGGAACAAAGAATCCCACATCAAAATTCGTAAAGATAAAAACAAAAAGAGGGACGTGGCCCTATATAAAAAAGGACTTTGGCTGCCTTCTTTTTTAGCCTGAGTGCAAGGGGCACAGACTTGACTTATTCATGGCCTGCAAGCCGAGCCAAGAAGAGTCCGAGTTGGTAAGGAATTTAACAAGCTGTGTTTGACCAAGTTGACTAACCCCAAAAGTCATCAAAAAAAAAAATGAGTTAAGCCTGAGTAGCCTAATAGTAATGTTATCTGGATCGTGGGTCACATTGATACTTGGTACCGGTACAGGTATGCGATATGATAGGGATAGGCTTAGGTACATTGTTTTTGCTTGCAATTCGTTTTAAAACTCTTATGTAAATCGTTTTCATTATATAACAAATAAATCATAGAACATTCAAAAATACTAAGTCAGTTATTATTTATGTTATATTTGAACTCGATTTTCTATTGTCTAAAATAATATTTAATTATAAATCTATATACACGGAATTAATTAATATGTATTTTATTTGTGCCACATGTTCCAAAGCAAATCGATTTACGATTTGTATTACAATTTGGGGTCGTATATTTTGGCGATCCGGATCGCAAACCCACCTCATTTGGGATCGATGTACCCTGATCAAGGGTCGCCAAGGGTTTAGTGAATTATTGTGTCCTAAATTCAAAGAGGGGGAAAGAAACACCACTGCTTACAATAACAATTCAAAGAATCCTTGTATCCTAAATTTTGAAAATTTAACAATGACCTTTTAATGGACATTCTAACCCATCTGTATGTGTTTTCAACAGTATCAATATCTAAGGTTATTCTGATTCACATTAGTATTTAAGCTTAAATAACCTCTCTATGTGTAGAAAATTTATCTTCTCAGATGTTTTGGATTTTCTTCACATAGAGAACTCCTATTAAATTGAAAAATAACATGAGAAAGATATAGGAGTACCCAGTCAAGAAAACTTGAACAGGAATGGCAGAGGCAAAACCAAACAGCAGTTTGAGCTCTTTCAATATTTCTACAGTTCTGCAAATTAGAAGAAAATTATGAAATCAGAATCAGTAGTCAAGGTCAAAGATATGCATTGCGTGAGGGTGTGTTTATGAATGCCATGCAAGCAGGTTTGACTATAACAAAGATTTCTATAGTTACAAATAATGAATCTAAAATTAGCAACTTCAAAACATTGTAATTCAAGCAAAGAGGCACACATGTGCACCACGTGCATATACACAACCAGAGATACACCTATCCATTCTGATGGGCACACCCAAGTACATGCACACATATATTGGCACTCCCATCCCAATAGAATCCCTATCAAAGCCATTGCCATTAAGCACGTTGTGGTTTATGTTTGCCCACGAAAAGATGGTGAGACTAGAAAGGAATCTGTATCAGGCAATTCAGCATGGATGAATTAATGTGCATTCGAACCATACCATCAGCACAGCATAATCAACTAAAGAAGATGTTCAACATTCTCAGCGTTGAGCAATATACTTATCAAATGAGAAAAGCTAAATGATAATGGTGAAATGTGTGAGAGGCAAACAGAGAGATCAAAAAAGATTAGATTTGTGAAAAATGAGAAGCAACACAACAGCCACCAACACAAAAAGAAAAAAGCTGCTCACTGAAATGTTGTACTCGCAGTAAAAACTAAAAAAAAATAATAATATCATTGATCTAGTTGATATGAAAAATGACAATATCAGTGATCTAGTGGACACCAAGTTTAATATGGGCAAGGCAAAGACAATCATAGAAGCAGAACAAGACAGTGAGCAAAGATTCTAAAACTCAGATTTTCCAGAAAATCATCACCCTTGATACACAACAAAGGTCAAGAAAGATTTTTGCAACATTGAAGTTGATCCCAAAGTTGCAAATAAGGCCTCATTACAACATAAACGGAGCTAAATGACTACTCATTGAAGATCATATATGACAAACAAAAAAAAAATTAACAACCATGCCGAGTATAACTTCCATATTTCCATAGCCCACTTTCCTTCTCCAAGAATGTAGTTCTTCTTTTGCGAAGATTCTTATGACAAAAAAAATAATGTTGGATAAATGTTCTACACGCCACTGAAACCATATGCCAAAACTTAATTTTCTGTGAAGACCTAAGAATGTAGTTCTTCTTTATCTACACACATGGCATATTGTTAGTTTAACAATAGTGTATTGTGATTGACACGCAATGTGTGTGGAGGGAAGAAACCTGAGGATATACATTACTACATTAGAGAGTGCCAAATAATCCCTTTAGAAGAATTAAAAGCTATCTTTAAGTGAAACTGGTATGTCATGACTGATACTAAAATTGCATTTACCATGTTCAAAGCAGAAAAGTTAATACTTACGCTTCCTTCATTCATCATAATCATAATTAGCATAATAACAACGACAAAAACAACAATAACGACAATAAGCTCTTCATATTTCAGTTTATCTTCTAAAGCTCCTACTCACACTCTCTTCTACAGTTTTGAAAAACCCATAAACCAACAAAATAAATTAATCTAAGTAAATTAATAGTATGACAAAACTAATGAAAAAACTAATAGAGATCTGCAAATATGAGTACCTTCCAAGTTCCTTAAAGGACTGAACCAACACCATACCAGCCGATTCCAACATCTCACTCAACTCATTCTTTTCTGAACCCTCCATGCATTTATTTTCATATAAACGCCTGATAATTGAAGAAGCCAACGACGCCGCTTCCTCAAACATACAGCAAACAAGACAGCTACAAATCACCACAGTAAATATGAACCAATAAACCTTTCGGGAAAAAGAAAATATGAACCAATAAGTAATTAAATTTAGGAGAAAAAATTGCATTTATCATGAATTACTATAATCATATTTTGATTTTATAATAGAGAAATGAAAAAAAAGGCAAAAGGGTTTTGGTAATTACCTTTCCGAACGGTCAATTTCTTCCCAAATTCCCATCATCTTCTTCTTCCTCCTCTCTATCACCCTGTGTGCGTGTTTGTGAACCAGCGTTCTACAAACCTACTCGGTCCTAGGGTAGCAATCTTACTGGTGCAGTCCGGTTGGGATCGGATCAGATTTTGAAATTAGGTTTTTTAGTCACTTAGAAAATAAAAATATTTCAAAATTTGGTTAAAAACATTTGCAGAATCAAATAAAAACGAATAAATATAAGAAATTTATTTTCAAAATATTTAAAAATATTAATCCAAAAATACCAATATAGTTTGAAATACCTCAAAATATTATAAAATGTTCCTCAAAACATTAAAAATTTAATTTAATCACTGATTTATTTCAGTCTTTTTAAATAAAAACATATTGATTATTTCAAAACAAAATTTTAATTTTTAACATTATTCTTAAAATTTTAATGTTTACACAAACCTGATATGTTTAATAATCGTGTCGAGATGTGTAAACACTAACCTGACCTGGTTATTAAACGGGTTATTTTCGGGTTAACACACATAACTTGTTTCCATACATGTTCATTATTATTAATACACCATTCAATCATTCATCCAAAATTTCAAATAAATGTTTAACCAATAACATATCACATCTCATCAATTAAATTAACTAAAATACATTTAAGTTTCAACTCAAAAATTAAAACAAGAACTATATTATTATAATGTTATAATAATGTTAAGAACTATGCTGTTAATTACCATAGTAGAAGTAATAACTAATAAGTAATAATGTTAAGATTATATCAGTCATACATAATAGGTAAATTATACTGTTATAAATGGGTTAAATGAGTCTACAATGAGTTAGGTTGGGTTTTTTTGTATTTAAACGTGTTTATCCATTGACCTGTTTAATTTCGTGTTCGGTTCGTATCGTGTTATTGAAAGTCTTTGATAAAATTTTTTAAATAATATAAATATCGATATATAATCACATGAATATAACAATAGAATATAGATATTTTAGGAACTACCGGATGGTATAACACAATCATTTAATTACATGTACATAACAATAGAACATAAAATTATATTAACTATTTACCCATGGAATTTAATCAAGAACAAGAAATTTTACTTCTTTAGATGGATACAGACATGGATTTAAATTTGTTGGCAACAAATAAGGGGGNTCTTTTTAAATAAAAACATATTGATTATTTCAAAACAAAATTTTAATTTTTAACATTGACCCATCGAACTTAATAGTTTTTTATTCTTTATTTCATTCAATTGTCACATTTTATGCACACGTTAAAGTTAAATATTAAAAAACGAATATATATGCATAATTAGGGGTGTCAAACATGTCGAATTGAGTCATTTCGTTTCAAGTTGATTCCGAGTTTGTGTCGAAAATCCCAAAACACAAACCTGATATGTTTAATAATCGTGTCGAAATGTGTAAACACTAACCTGACCTGGTTATTAAACGGGTTGNTCTTTTTAAATAAAAACATATTGATTATTTCAAAACAAAATTTTAATTTTTAACATTATTCTTAAAATTTTAATGTTTACACAAACCTGATATGTTTAATAATCGTGTCGAGATGTGTAAACACTAACCTGACCTGGTTATTAAACGGGTTGTTTTCGGGTTAACACACATAACTTGTTTCCATACATGTTCATTATTATTAATACACCATTCAATCATTCATCCAAAATTTCAAATAAATGTTTAACCAATAACATATCACATCTCATCAATTAAATTAATTAAAATACATTTAAGTTTCAACTCAAAAATTAAAACAAGAACTATATTATTATAATGTTATAATAATGTTAAGAACTATGTTGTTAATTACCATAGTAGAAGTAATAACTAATAAGTAATAATGTTAAGATTATACCAGTCATACATAATAGGCAAATTATACTGTTATAAATGGGTTAAATGAGTCTACAATGAGTTAGGTTGGGTTTGTGTCCGAATCATGTCAACCCGTTTAAAATATACGGGTTAATCAGGTCAAAATTAGTGATTTTGACATGAATCTGACATAATTTTTTTGTATTTAAACGTGTTGACCCATTTTTATCCATTGACCTGTTTAATTTCGTGTTCGGTTCGTATCGTGTTATTGAAAGTCTTTGATAAAATTTTTTAAATAATATAAATATCGATATATAATCACATGAATATAACAATAGAATATAGATATTTTAGGAACTACCGGATGGTATAACACAATCATTTAATTACATGTACATAACAATAAAACATAAAATTATATTAACTATTTACCCATGGAATTTAATCAAGAACAAGAAATTTTACTTCTTTAGATGGATACAGACATAGATTTAAATTTGTTGGCAACAAATAAGGGGGGCTGCTAACAACGATTGATTGATTATTTTGATTTTGACACATCAGTTTGGTTGCATTTTTTATCATAAATTTGACCCGTTTACTCAATCATATACCTCCGGCAGAACAATATTAAAATTTGGGATTCAAACTGAGAGCAAGACGTCATGAGAGATTTATCCTGCATAATACTCTCATCTTAATCGAAATGCGTATAAACCAGCCAGAACACTCCTGATCGTTGAACCGAAAATTGTACATTAGTTATAAAATGATTGCACACATTCACTGCATGAATGTCAAGAATCAACATTGTCAAGTAAAGTTTCAGACCTTACAGGGAAAAGAGTTCATATTTCCCTGTTCAAGTAAGTCACCCAACCTTAAAAAAAAAAAAACATTAATCTTCATCTTCATTGAAGTCAGAATCATCAGTAGCTTGATCACTTTCAGAATCACTCACAACATAAGTTGCCTTTCCGCGGTTTGCCCTCATTGTTCTAGCTCTTGGAGCCATGACTTCACTCATCTCTTCAATACTGTCTGAACTAGAAGCAGATCCCATTTCTTTTTCACTTCCTGCTGAAACCTTTTCCTCATCCTTTTTACCAATCAGTCCCAACACAGAACCACTCTTCTTGTTAAATGGAGATGCTCTCATCTTCCTCACCTTTTTCTCTGGTGAAATCCCTGAATTCTCAGCAGGCTTCAGAACTTCTGTTATCAGCTTCTGGCCCCTTAGCTGAGGTTGCTGCGTAGTAGCCTGCCCTCTTTTCTTCGCAGCTGCAGGGGGTTTGGCTACTTTCACATTTTTTGTTGCCTTTTTTCCTCTCTTCTTTGTCTCTTCCGGTGCTATTGCTTCTTCTAGATCAAAATCGTCATCACTCATATCGTTCTCGTCATTATCATTACCACTGCCATCATCAGAAATCTCTGTTACAGTTAACAAAGGCTTTTTCTGTGCAGCAGACCTTCTGCTGGTTTCTTTCTTCCTATTCTGTATTTCAGGAGGCAATTCAGTTCCCATGANATCACTGATTTATTTCAGTCTTTTTAAATAAAAACATATTGATTATTTCAAAACAAAATTTTAATTTTTAACATTATTCTTAAAATTTTAATGTTTACACAAACCTGATATGTTTAATAATCGTGTCGAGATGTGTAAACACTAACCTGACCTGGTTATTAAACGGGTTATTTTCGGGTTAACACACATAACTTGTTTCCATACATGTTCATTATTATTAATACACCATTCAATCATTCATCCAAAATTTCAAATAAATGTTTAACCAATAACATATCACATCTCATCAATTAAATTAACTAAAATACATTTAAGTTTCAACTCAAAAATTAAAACAAGAACTATATTATTATAATGTTATAATAATGTTAAGAACTATGCTGTTAATTACCATAGTAGAAGTAATAACTAATAAGTAATAATGTTAAGATTATATCAGTCATACATAATAGGTAAATTATACTGTTATAAATGGGTTAAATGAGTCTACAATGAGTTAGGTTGGGTTTTTTTGTATTTAAACGTGTTTATCCATTGACCTGTTTAATTTCGTGTTCGGTTCGTATCGTGTTATTGAAAGTCTTTGATAAAATTTTTTAAATAATATAAATATCGATATATAATCACATGAATATAACAATAGAATATAGATATTTTAGGAACTACCGGATGGTATAACACAATCATTTAATTACATGTACATAACAATAAAACATAAAATTATATTAACTATTTACCCATGGAATTTAATCAAGAACAAGAAATTTTACTTCTTTAGATGGATACAGACATAGATTTAAATTTGTTGGCAACAAATAAGGGGGGCTGCTAACAACGATTGATTGATTATTTTGATTTTGACACATCAGTTTGGTTGCATTTTTTATCATAAATTTGACCCGTTTACTCAATCATATACCTCCGGCAGAACAATATTAAAATTTGGGATTCAAACTGAGAGCAAGACGTCATGAGAGATTTATCCTGCATAATACTCTCATCTTAATCGAAATGCGTATAAACCAGCCAGAACACTCCTGATCGTTGAACCGAAAATTGTACATTAGTTATAAAATGATTGCACACATTCACTGCATGAATGTCAAGAATCAACATTGTCAAGTAAAGTTTCAGACCTTACAGGGAAAAGAGTTCATATTTCCCAGTTCAATTAAGTCACCCAACCTTAAAAAAAAAAAAACATTAATCTTCATCTTCATTGAAGTCAGAATCATCAGTAGCTTGATCACTTTCAGAATCACTCACAACATAAGTTGCCTTTCCGCGGTTTGCCCTCATTGTTCTAGCTCTTGGAGCCATGACTTCACTCATCTCTTCAATACTGTCTGAACTAGAAGCAGATCCCATTTCTTTTTCACTTCCTGCTGAAACCTTTTCCTCATCCTTTTTACCAATCAGTCCCAACACAGAACCACTCTTCTTGTTAAATGGAGATGCTCTCATCTTCCTCACCTTTTTCTCTGGTGAAATCCCTGAATTCTCAGCAGGCTTCAGAACTTCTGTTATCAGCTTCTGGCCCCTTAGCTGAGGTTGCTGCGTAGTAGCCTGCCCTCTTTTCTTCGCAGCTGCAGGGGGTTTGGCTACTTTCACATTTTTTGTTGCCTTTTTTCCTCTCTTCTTTGTCTCTTCCGGTGCTATTGCTTCTTCTAGATCAAAATCGTCATCACTCATATCGTTCTCGTCATTATCATTACCACTGCCATCATCAGAAATCTCTGTTACAGTTAACAAAGGCTTTTTCTGTGCAACAGCCCTTCTGCTGGTTTCTTTCTTCCTATTCTGTATTTCAGGAGGCAATTCAGTTCCCATGGNTTTTAGGAACTACCGGATGGTATAACACAATCATTTAATTACATGTACATAACAATAAAACATAAAATTATATTAACTATTTACCCATGGAATTTAATCAAGAACAAGAAATTTTACTTCTTTAGATGGATACAGACATAGATTTAAATTTGTTGGCAACAAATAAGGGGGGCTNCAAAATTTCAAATAAATGTTTAACCAATAACATATCACATCTCATCAATTAAATTAACTAAAATACATTTAAGTTTCAACTCAAAAATTAAAACAAGAACTATATTATTATAATGTTATAATAATGTTAAGAACTATGCTGTTAATTACCATAGTAGAAGTAATAACTAATAAGTAATAATGTTAAGATTATATCAGTCATACATAATAGGTAAATTATACTGTTATAAATGGGTTAAATGAGTCTACAATGAGTTAGGTTGGGTTTTTTTGTATTTAAACGTGTTTATCCATTGACCTGTTTAATTTCGTGTTCGGTTCGTATCGTGTTATTGAAAGTCTTTGATAAAATTTTTTAAATAATATAAATATCGATATATAATCACATGAATATAACAATAGAATATAGATATTTTAGGAACTACCGGATGGTATAACACAATCATTTAATTACATGTACATAACAATAAAACATAAAATTATATTAACTATTTACCCATGGAATTTAATCAAGAACAAGAAATTTTACTTCTTTAGATGGATACAGACATAGATTTAAATTTGTTGGCAACAAATAAGGGGGGCTGCTAACAACGATTGATTGATTATTTTGATTTTGACACATCAGTTTGGTTGCATTTTTTATCATAAATTTGACCCGTTTACTCAATCATATACCTCCGGCAGAACAATATTAAAATTTGGGATTCAAACTGAGAGCAAGACGTCATGAGAGATTTATCCTGCATAATACTCTCATCTTAATCGAAATGCGTATAAACCAGCCAGAACACTCCTGATCGTTGAACCGAAAATTGTACATTAGTTATAAAATGATTGCACACATTCACTGCATGAATGTCAAGAATCAACATTGTCAAGTAAAGTTTCAGACCTTACAGGGAAAAGAGTTCATATTTCCCAGTTCAATTAAGTCACCCAACCTTAAAAAAAAAAAAACATTAATCTTCATCTTCATTGAAGTCAGAATCATCAGTAGCTTGATCACTTTCAGAATCACTCACAACATAAGTTGCCTTTCCGCGGTTTGCCCTCATTGTTCTAGCTCTTGGAGCCATGACTTCACTCATCTCTTCAATACTGTCTGAACTAGAAGCAGATCCCATTTCTTTTTCACTTCCTGCTGAAACCTTTTCCTCATCCTTTTTACCAATCAGTCCCAACACAGAACCACTCTTCTTGTTAAATGGAGATGCTCTCATCTTCCTCACCTTTTTCTCTGGTGAAATCCCTGAATTCTCAGCAGGCTTCAGAACTTCTGTTATCAGCTTCTGGCCCCTTAGCTGAGGTTGCTGCGTAGTAGCCTGCCCTCTTTTCTTCGCAGCTGCAGGGGGTTTGGCTACTTTCACATTTTTTGTTGCCTTTTTTCCTCTCTTCTTTGTCTCTTCCGGTGCTATTGCTTCTTCTAGATCAAAATCGTCATCACTCATATCGTTCTCGTCATTATCATTACCACTGCCATCATCAGAAATCTCTGTTACAGTTAACAAAGGCTTTTTCTGTGCAACAGCCCTTCTGCTGGTTTCTTTCTTCCTATTCTGTATTTCAGGAGGCAATTCAGTTCCCATGGCTGTAGAGACACAACTGAGATGTTAGACAACAAACAATTCTCCCCCCTTTTCAAATCGTTTCACGAAGAACATAATATTCCACAGGTCCTGAAATCATGAAAATACCTTCCGAGTGATCAGGGGAAGACTCGAGGTTGTAAGCAGCAAGTCGTTCTTTTAGCTCAAGAATTTCATCATCATCATCATCCTCAGGAACCAAAGAGGGTTTTCCCTGCAGGGGAATAGAACGATGTGTTTCAAAAATTTAGTTGTTGAGGAAAAAAAACTTTGATGAAATCTAATAAATTCAGACCTTCTTAGCAGGAGCTTTCTTTGAACCTTGTTTGCCTTTTGGCTTCACCACCTTTGGAACAATATCTGATGGAGGAGAGGAGACTATCCAAGCTAAGAAGCCAACACAACTGACAATATGCTGTAAAATGAAACCTTATAAAAACACAAAGATAAAGTAATAATTACCTGTTTCCCTTCCAGATTCGGCTGATGTTTTTAACGGTTCAATAGATTCTGAATTGCTGGCCTTCTTGTTATTCTTCCGTGCGTTCTTTGGTGCTTGTTTTAAATCCTTAAGACCAGCTTCACTCATCACCCTGCTTTTCATCTTCTTTCTAGCCTCCTCTAGCTGGGCATCACTCTTATCTTGGTCCTGAATTATGTACCCAAAAATGAGGAAGGATAACAGCATAAATCAAAAGCATTACAAAAAAATCACGAGCTTTGAATTCATACGTCAAGGGCTCTTTCAAGAGCATCAAGATCTTTCGTCCACAAAGACTTTGGGGTTGCCTTTTTCAAATCATCAACTTCTTTGTTGAGCTTATCTCTATCAGCACATAGCTCCTGAACCTTCTCAAGTGTCAAGGTCCCAATTGCCATGGACAGCAGGTACTCATAATCACTTGCCCGTATGCCTTTGCTTGTAACCTCAGAATTCTCTTCAGTTTCTTCTACATCATCAGTTGCCCCAGCAACCACTGCTTCCACGGTTTTGGTTTTCTTTGGGAAAGGAGTGAAACCTTTTTCCTTCAACTCAAGAAACAAATCCACTCTTTTCCTGTTGCTCACGATAATCTTGCCCTCCACAACCCCCAGGATAAACCTAACCTTGTTATCAAGTTTCAACAGCTCCATCTCGAGATTGTCTAGTAGAACTTTCTGCATAAAATTGCTAAATTAGGGTTGGTGGCTACGCATTACATGGAAGAAACCAAGCAATTCAAAACTTTTGCAGTGTAAGTTTCCTTTTCTGGCCAACTTGCCTTTCTTTTCTCATAAAATTCGAGCCTTAAGTGACAGAATTCCTCAAGAACTGCAAAATAAGAAAGTAGAAGGATTGAATGGAAATTGAAGTAAAAGTTTCAAAAATCATGAAAGAATCAACATGAAAATCAGTGACATACTTAGTTCAGGTGTGTCATATTTCTTTATTACGCCTTTTGAGTCGAAGAGATGCATATTAGTTGTGCTTATAGTAGTGGTTAGCTTAAATTTCTTCAGCAATCCCTCTTGCTTGGCCAAGATCAAGTTCTCCTCAGACAAGATCACTTCGAAGTGTACAGTAGTGTCATCATTATGCTCCCTATAGTCCTGTAAGAGGTAAACTCAGCTATGAGAATCCAAATTGTGTGGCACATCATGATAATGTCAATACGAGTCAGGAAGAATCTAAATTTACCTTGATAAATGGATCCTTGATCTTATCATTTCCAACCATGATTGATTCTAGAAACTCCTTGTAGTCTAGTGTCCACTTTCGGATTGGAAGCTCTGTAATCCTAAGTGTAGTTTCATTTATTTCCTCCATAATTCCACTGGCAGTGTAACTCACCCCTGCTTCTTTTGTTGCTGTTTGTTCAATGGTCCCTCTGAATCCTCTGTACCATGGATACATAGGTTCCATTGGCTCACCATTCAACAAATGCCTCACATTAGCAATTATGTCTCTTGGGTTATAGTTCGGGATATATGAGCTCCATCCTGTTCCTATTCCTTCGCTTCCGTTGATTAGAACTGTGGGTATAGTTGGCATATACCTGAATCAGAAAATGAATCAGCTTTAATCATCTGCAACTCCAGATTTTACTGATTCTCCTTTGCCATAATTAGCATAATTAGGAAATCTTACCAAGTAGGCTCAATAGATTGCCCATCCTCATTCAAGTAGTCAAGAAGGATATCATCATCCTTAGGAAATAGAAATCTGGTGATAGGCGAGAGCCGAGTGTATAGGTACCTAGCACTCGCATGATCTTTGCCTCCCTGGAATGAAAGTTTGTGCATTTAATACCAAAATACGAAGTATAATATTTGAAGAAAGAATATATTTTGTTCCTCTAACCTGATGTCGAGTGCCAAACTGACCATTTGGCTGAAAAAGGTTTATGTTGTTGCTGCCCACAAAATCCTGAGCCATGCCAATAATGGTACCGGCAAGACTCTGCTCACCATGATGGTAAGCTGAGTGCTCAGACACATAACCAGAGAATTGGGCAACTTTTGCTTCCTTGACAAAGTTCCTTTTGAAAGAACAGAAAAGAATTTTTCTTTGACCAGGTTTCAGGCCATCAACCATTGATGGAATTGACCTCTGAAGATCCGCCATTGAAAACAGTATAAGCTCCTTATTGACGAAGTCACTGTACTTAATGAGCTTCTGCTTCTGATCAAGGTAAGTACCAGGCTGCAAAACATGAGGAAACAATTGTTAGAAAATGTGGCCACTGGCCCTCTTATACTTCAAGAACTCCTGAAAAATTGCACAAATCTCAACCTCAAACTGTCGGAGCCAATTCTTCCTTGCTTCAATCTTCTTTTTACTGAAGGCAAGCTCAATTGCATCCCCATCTTGCTCATCTGCCCAGACAAAGTCTTTTTTGTGCTTGCCAAGATCATTGAAGTATTCTTTCCCTTCTTTTGATGTGCTTGTTCCCAACCCCTGCCAAGCAGCGAAAATATAAAAATAGTCATACTCTAACTACAACTCTAACTGGTGCCCAGGACATAATTTTATTAAACAAACCTTGTAGTACTTAATAGACCAACTGCTTGCATTGCCCCCCAGGCTTTCCTTCCATGACTCGTACTCGGGCATGGAATAGAAGGATAATACCCTTCCATTTTTGTTAGTGGCCTGTAACAACATTACGTACAAAATTTGAAATTTTGCTCTGAAAATAGGTAAAAACTTGCACTAAGATTTATGTTAACTTACTGGAATAAATCTTAAAACAAAACAAACCTTCACGATTGGCGTAACAAACTCCACTAAAAAAGTTGGAATTTTCAGCAGTGATGGCCAGAACGAATGAATGAAATTAATCAATAGCCCTTTGATGTGGGAGCCATCATGATCCTGCACAAGCACATGGTTGGATCTTTATCAAAGTTTTAGCCTCCTTGTAAGTAGCTTAAACACAAATCTAACCACCAACAGTGACAAAAGTGGAAGGGATGGAAGAAAAGGAAAATAAGTAACCTGATCAGTCATTATCATCAAGTGACCATATCTCAGTGACTTGACACTGTCATACGCTTTTCCATGCTGGAGTCCAAGAATCTGCTTGATGTTCTGAATTTCAGCATTGTCCATGATCTGCTTATGGTTTGCTTCCCTGACATTGAGCAATTTACCTCTCAAAGGAAATACACCATAGTAGTTTCGCCCCACAACAGAAATTCCAGCCATCTGCAAAAATTTAACTTAGTTATCTGCCAATTTCAAACCATAGTTGAAGAGTGGAGTGAAGATATTGGCAACTTACAGCAAGAGCCTTAGCTGAATCTCCTTCTGTCAGAATCAAAGTACATTTATCAGAATTTTTCCCTCCAGCATCATTGGCATCTTCTAGCTTAGTAATTCCAGTGATCCTCTGCCTCTTTGCTCCATCAGTTTTCTTAAGGTCCTTGCTCTGCTTAAAATCTGCCCATGAGAGGAGATTTTCCACCACACCAGACTTGGCCACTGCGACAGGATGGACCAAAAACCATCAATGTTTAGACCTCATACAAGACATAGAAGAGGTGTAAATTAGTTATTATTTTGACAAATAATCAGACGTATCACAGCAAAAATATACCTTTCTTCAGAAACTCTTGTGAGAGTTCACAGTTAGAACCGAAACTGCTCTGACGAAGTGTCAAAGTCTCCTTGGTTTGAGAATCAAAAGCAGGGTTGTCAATTAGAGCATTGACAAAGACCCATAAGTAATTCTTCACAGAATGGGCTTTCATGTTGGCATTCTTGTTCTTCTTATTTACAATACTCATAACATGATTCGTGATCTGGTTAGTAACATAGTCAACATGAGTCCCACCCTTGATTGTTGATATTCCATTTACAAAGCTGACCTGGAAAAACCAGTCAACACATAAAACATTAAGTTCTGGAACTAATGTTTGGCAAGTGCTTAGGATCTCTACATATATTGCGGCACTGTCCTTTGATTCTGTTACCTGTTGAAACTGTCCTTCGCTAAGACTAACGCAGATTTCCCATCTCTCATTAACTTTTTCAACAATCCTGCATATTACTGAATCTTATTAGCAGTTCTAATCATAGCTTAAAGGAAAAGAGATCATCAAAAAAGGTTCATAGAGAGGACCTTGGGAGAGAATCTGGTTTGTTCTTGGAGGCAGATTGTAGATAAAGATTGACATAGTCAAGGAATGATTTTACAGGAACCCGCTGGCCATTTAATTCAACTTTCACCGTCTTTCCAAGACACCCAGCTAAGTCGATCACCCGCTTTCTCATCAGGGCAACAACATCATCCTCTAGGTGAGTCATGTTGAACTTTGCCAAGTCAGGCCTAAATGAAACCTTGGTCCAGTTTTCGTTCTCTTTGCATTTTGTTATGATAGGCTCAGATTTCTTTCCCATATTATTAGAGAAAACCTTCATAACAGCACAACAACTTAAAGTTAATTTCCAAAAAAAATGAACAAACAAAAAGTTCAGAGTGAAGCAGTACAGTACTACAGTGAATGTACACGTACAAAGCTATAGAAGGTAATTTTATACTACCATTACAATGGAACTTAGTATACACTTGTTGGCCGATAACTCAGGTATGGAGGAAAGGCCAAAAACTAAAATCTTTCCATTTGACCCAAACGCAACTGCTTGGTAGCTAAATTTTCAACTGCTGAGAACCACACTGACGAAATCAAAGAAGAGACACAAATTTTGATTCCCAAAGGAACCAAACAGACTAATTGATTCAACTGTGGGAGGTACCAACAAGAACCCACAAAAAAAAAAAAACCGCCTCCAAGAACAAGCACTGCATCCTGAGATCTTAATTAATTCCATAAGGAACATCTAATTCAAAGTCCAGAAGGACTTACTCTCAAGTTTTTAGAACCTCAATATCCATCAAATGCTGTAAATGAACATGCAAACCTCTTGAAATCTAATCAAGATCCAACAAAACAAGAACAGAGTACTAACCAAGACTCAACAGTCAAAAAGAAATAAGAGAAACATTCTAAAATATAAAACCTTAAATCTCCCTCTGAGCCACAAATTCAAGAAGAAGGTATCAACTTCAAAAATCCACAAACACCATTGTAATAACAAGCCCTAAATACATTGAGACATCCCTGAAGTATCCTGAAACCAACAAAATTTTGTAATATACAGACAATGACCTCAAGAAACCCTAACCAGGAACTGGCAATCGATAGCAAAATCCAAGAACGCAAATATCAACATCAAAAATCCACAAACACCATTGTAATAACAAGCCCTAAATACATTGAGACATCCCTGAAGTATCCTGAAACCAACAAAATTTTGTAATATACAGACAATGACCTCAAGAAACCCTAACCAGGAACTGGCAATCGATAGCAAAATCCAAGAACGCAAATATCAACATCAAAAATCCACAAACACCATTGTAATAACAAGCCCTAAATACATTGAGACATCCCTGAAGTATCCTGAAACCAACAAAATTTTGAAATATACAGACAATGACCTCAAGAAACCCTAACCAGGAACTGGCAATCGATAGCAAAATCCAAGAACGCAAATATCAATATCCAAGACCCTAAATATCTGTTTCACAAAAAGCTAGAGAGACCTAAATGAATACCCAAAGTCAAATACCGTCAAAATCAAGAATCACCATCAAAATCTCAAAAACTTAAACCAAGACCGTACAAGATCAAATGTAACACCCAAAATCCCCATTTATACAACAAACCTCGAGAAAAGCCTCAAGAAACCCTAATCAAGAACTGACAAACAAGCACAAAAATTTAAGAAATACAAAGAATTAAACCTTAAATTTCTATTCAAAACAACCTCAACTACAACAATAATCAAAATCCCGAATCTGTATACCTGCTTGTACTTCTTCTGCCTCTTCCCATCTGCAGTCTCGATCACAAACTCCGTTGAGAAAATATTCGTAAGCTTCGCCCCGTAGCCGTTCCTCCCACCGGTGGTCTTCTTCTCCGAATCATTATAGTTACTACTAGTCAACAAGTGCCCGAAAATCAGTTCTGGAACATAGACCTTCTCCTCCTGATGAATCTCCACCGGAACTCCATCCCCATTATTGTAAACACTCACCAAGTTCTGCTCAATGTCAATCACAACCTTCAGGGAGTCCATTGATGGGTCTCTTTGCTTGTTATCAGCCGCGTTGACGAGGATTTCGTCGAAGATCTTGTACAGGCCGGGCACGTAGGAAATTGGGCGATGAACCATTTCGTTGTTCTCATAGACCCAAAGGGTTTGTGTGTGTTTTTCGATTGAACCAATGTAGGTGTCGGGTCGTAGGAGGATGTGTTCGAGCTGGGTTTTTTTCTGATATGTTTCTTCGATGGTTTTTCCGGTGGTGGAGATGTTGGCGTTGTTGCTGGTTTGTAACGGTAGTTTTTTGTCGATCGCCATGGTGGGTTGAGCGAGAGTGAGACACAGAGGTAGTGTCTGAACTCTGAAAGATCCAAGAAAGAGAGAGGGGCGGGGGGGTGTCAAACGAGGGTATAGAGGTGGATGGTGAAGGGTTTATAGGGAGGGGAAAAGGTGGTGAGTGAGGGTTAACGGTCGAGTTGGGTTTGTGAGTTTGAATTTGAATTTTGAATTTTGAATGGGATTCTAAAATGAAGGGATATGATGCAGTGATCAGAGATCGACGGTAATGACTTGTTGTTCGTCGTGTGGGTGGAAGGAGGTAGCATACAGTACCCCATGGTAGCACCTGTCACCCTAGTCTAACACGTGCTAATATGGCACATTAAAAGACATTAGCAGATAACTATAATATAAAACAAAATAGGTATTAATAAGTTTTTTCACGGATTTTCAATAAATTCATCCAACAACCACTAACATTGCTCTCAAACCATTAACATACTGTGCATTCATGCACATGTTAACCTTAGTCCTATAATAAACAGAGCAGATGTCAATAAATCTATCTAATTTTCTTAAACAAACTCATTTAACGTTCACTAACATCTCTTTTTAAAATTATTTATATTACACTGTGCTTGAACATTCACATTACACCGTGTCTATTTAAAATATTTTAAAAAATTATTCCTTAAATTATTATTTCATAGTTTAAATTTTAATTAATATAATAAAAAACCACTCATAATGGGTTGAACTAAAATTTTCTTAAATTTGAAATAAATGGTCACATCACATAGAGCAATAATAACGGAGGTGATTATCTATCCTGAGAATTTTGATTACAAAAAATTACTATATTTTGCAATTAGATATTTTTGTAACAACGGCTTCTAAGTACTCTTCCTTAATTTAATTATTGCATATAATTATGTGGATAAAGATATTAATTAATATGATCCAATGCGGTGCACGAAATTCTCATCCCATCCTCTCCTACTCGATTTTAATATTATTAAAAAATTACTCATTTTGCTTCATCCCACCCCCTCTGATTTTGATATTATGGAGAATTACTTATTAGTGGACTGAGTTGAGATCGGAACTCATTTTGTTTGGAGATATAAAATGAAAAGTTTCTTTTTGAATTGTAGTCAAAGTTTTGAAGTTTGTATTATAAATCACAAGTTTTGAGTTTAGTTTATATGTTTGACTTTTCTTTGTTGTAAATTTATCGTTCTAATTATGTGAAAATAGTAATATTTATTATTTTAAAAATTAAATTAAATTTATTATTTATTGTTCTTTTTCAATTTTTTATTTTTCCATAAATAATTGAGATAGGTTAGCGTAATTGTTGCTCAAGATAAATTTCTCCTGGTGGGTAGATCAGAATTTTAAATATT
The DNA here is from genome assembly GCA_963454935.2 of Ilex paraguariensis. NCBI lineage: Eukaryota > Viridiplantae > Streptophyta > Magnoliopsida > Aquifoliales > Aquifoliaceae > Ilex > Ilex paraguariensis. The sequence goes on along the minus strand of CAUOFW020005136.1, from coordinate 443,640 downwards.
CAACAAAGAGTAGTTCATTGGAATTACCGTCCATAAATTTACTATATAGTGTGGAGAGGTGGCTTTCCACAAAATCTAACATTAGTCCGATACATGAGCGAGAAAATATTGTACTGATCTATTAGGACAGTTGAAATATCAAAAAAATAATAATAATAATTAATACCCAATCAATATTCGCCACCTGCGCACTTTAATATCACTTGGGACACTTCATTAATTTTTTTTTCCAACCATTAACAAATAATTATTTGCCAATTTTATGCTCATTTTCAACTTCTTAAGTCCCCTTTTTAACCTTTCATAATTTTTTTTTCTCTTCTTTTCTCTCCCTAATATTACCAAATAAATTAAATACAACAGGGATGTGGGAGCATGATAGAGATATATAGACGAGGATATAAATCCAATAAATACCACAAATTTGTCACTAGTATATGTCATATGTCTTTATGTACGACCATCATGTGCATGATTATAAACAGAGTAACATAAAAAATGGAAGAGGAGAAAGACGAGAGTAGATTGCGGTTGAAGAGAAAGTTATGAGTGATTAAAGTGAGAAAAATAAACATATTATGAATATTTCATGTGGAGACTCAAAAGAATTGTCATTACCTCCTCTCCCCAAGTGNTTTTCCATAAATAATTGAGATAGGTTAGCGTAATTGTTGCTCAAGATAAATTTCTCATGGGGGGTAGATCAGATTTTTAAATATTCAACAAAGAGTAGTTCATTGGAATTACCGTCCATAAATTTACTATACAGTGTGGAGAGGTGGCTTTCCACAAAATCTAACATTAGTCCGATACATGAGCGAGAAAATATTGTACTGATCTATTAGGACAGTTGAAATATCAAAAAAATAATAATAATAATTAATACCCAATCAATATTCGCCACCTGCGCACTTTAATATCACTTGGGACACTTCATTAATTTTTTTTTCCAACCATTAACAAATAATTATTTGCCAATTTTATGCTCATTTTCAACTTCTTAAGTCCCCTTTTTAACCTTTCATAATTTTTTTTTCTCTTCTTTTCTCTCCCTAATATTACCAAATAAATTAAATACAACAGGGATGTGGGAGCATGATAGAGATATATAGACGAGGATATAAATCCAATAAATACCACAAATTTGTCACTATTATATGTCATATGTCTTTATGTACGACCATCATGTACATGATTATAAACAGAGTAACATAAAAAATGGAAAGAGGAGAGAGACGAGAGTGGATTGCGGTTGAAGAGAAAGTTATGAGTGATTAAAGTGAGAAAAATAAATATATTATGAATATTTCATGTGGAGACTCAAAAGAATTGTCATTCCCTCCTCTCCCCAAGTGCAAAGAAGTTTTGTATTGGAGAGTGGATACAAAATTCTTCACCATTCTTTTTTTCAATAGTAATAGATTACAAATAATTTCGAATTTATTATTTTTGGGAGTTAGATGAGTAATTGGGAGGAGCAATAAGTTGCATCAATCTCAAATGATTTAAATTCAATTATAAATAATAATAAATAAATCGATGCAAACATGACGATGCATAATTTAAAGTTATAAATAAATCAAATATAAATAAAATAAATATTATTTTTATTTAATTTTAAACATTATATAAATATAACATGACATGATGACACTATCTATTACGAAAAAAAACAAAGGATAATATTAGGATATCGAAAGTTTTATATTGGGTAAGTATCATATCGATAGTTAACTTTTGAGTATTGTACCAAAAAATGAATTTAAATCATAGATCTTAATTTAAGTTATTTGTAATCGCCGATCATTGAAATAATAAAATAAAATAAAATAATATTATTACTCATATAATTAATATTTATACTATTAATAAAAAGACAAGGGTGTGGTTTTGCATCTTCTAAGTTATTAATAGATGTTTATAGTTAATTGCAAGTCTATTATTAATATTTTATATATTTTTTCATTTAATAACCTGTAATTTCTCATCTACTACATTTAAACACTTAAATTTATTTTTTTATTTTTTATTTTTTATTTTTTATTTTTATACAAGAAAAAAATAGGAATTCGGTACAAAAATCAAACATAAAAACAAAATAAAATACAAAACAAAACTCCCCTTTGTGATGAGTTCGTCACGTGTCAACGCCATCCCAGTCACGTGACCCCTCATGCTTGGCAATTCCTCAACCATATAAAACCCACACCAGCCACAATCACAGGAAAAAGGCCAAAATAAAAAATAAAAAAATAAAAATAGTCATGTTCTGCACAAAAACCACCATGACATCTCCGATCTTCTTCTCCGCACCGCTACCACTCCGCCACCACCATCACCGCCTCACCATCTCCACCCCAAATCCACCTTCTCATATATCCACTCGTTGCTCAATCAATTTTCAAAGAAACAAAGCCTTCTCCGATTCCACCACAATCATAGACAATCCCTCCACATCGTTGTACTCAGAAGAGGATGATAAAGCGGCGGTGGAGGCTGAGGAGTCCAATATTGGGGCTAGGGTTAGGGTTAAGGTGCCATTAAAAGTTTATCATGTCCCCAAAGTGCCTGAATTTGAGCGGACTGGAATGGTAGGGTTGTTGAAGCAATACGTTGGGGTTTGGAAGGGCAAGCGGATTTCGGCGAATTTGCCTTATAAAGTTGAGTTCGTGACTGAAATCGAAGGGCGTAGTGGACCGGTCAAATTCTCAGCGCATCTGAAAGAAGATGAGTTCGAGTTTCTTTGACTGATTAACTTTCTGAATTTATCTCGCTGTTAATTTGTTGCTTGTGTTGATATATATCTGCATTTGAATTATGTTGATTTTGTTTTGTAAAACGATAGAAATTGTAGATAATTTCGCTCATGTGTTATTTTAGTAAATAGTTTTGGTCTTGAAGATGTTTTATAGAATCAATTTTTATTGAAATGAGATGGTAGGATAGTACATTGTATTGTGGAGAGGGATATATTGAAAAGGGTTAGTTATAATTTGCCCCTTCCAATGATGCCCCTTATTGTAATCTGGTTTTCAATGCTGCAATTTGCCTCCTCCGAGTTGCAAGTGGACAAAATTGACTAATAGGAGTGGCTGAACTGAAACACGAAAGTATCGTTACACTCTCCAGCTTGTAATTATTTTTCATGAGATACTAATTTTACCCCCTAAAAAATAAGGAATCGAAAAAGCTGAGACCAAAACACATTCGTTCGGCCTAACACCAGTACATTACAAAATACCATGTTTGCCTTCACCTCTACCTCCCTCCACCTCCACTCAACACCAACACACGTGCTCACTGGCACATTTTTTTCAAGATTGGCTTAGAGTTATATTGGGTTTGTGAGGCTGTGGCATAGATGATGAAAAAGGCGATTGCCTTATTAGGTCTAAAATCTTGAAGAGGGTGCCGGGAGGGCTGGACTGGCATATCCTTCACATTTGTCATTGTGTGTACGAATTGGATGCATTCAGATTTGTTCCTACAACCTTATGATTGTTAGGCCGAGCAGTTTACTATTGCACCATGCAATGGCCCATAGTTAATGTAAGTGATATGTGTGGATTAATTATCTCGGATTTCGTTAAATTAGCTGCATTCCAGATCCCATGATAAACCTGATCATCGTTCAAGAATTTGACGAGAGGTTTACACATTTTATTTAATGGTAAAATTTCAATAGAAGACAAGATTCTTTTTTGCTCCCTTCTTTTTGGTAAGCACAAGCAACTGACATGTAGCCAACCCCAAAAACGTTGGTACAAGATTTTGTTGAGTTGAGAATAAGCAACTGTNGGTAAAATTTCAATAGAAGACAAGATTCTTTTTTGCTCCCTTCTTTTTGGTAAGCACCAGCAACTGACATGTAGCCAACCCCAAAAACGTTGGTACAAGATTTTGTTGAGTTGAGAATAAACAACTGACATGTACTTCTTTTCCGCGAACTAGGACTTAAACCTTTCAACTCCCTCACTTTTGGGGTTGCAAGAGATTCCACTCAAGCTAACAATTGGGGGTATGAAGGATTTACTTTTTGATGTTTCTATCAATGGGCTAAATATGTAGTGTAAGGTGATACGGTGTCATGAGTGATTCGTGGTATCACTGTCACGTGTATCACTGTCTTACAGTGAGATCCATATGTGCACGAAGTAGTTATGAATTGTGTCATACGTTTAAGCATCTGTTTTANGGCTAAATATGTAGTGTAAGGTGATACGGTGTCATGAGTGATTCGTGGTATCACTGTCACGTGTATCACTGTCTTACAATGAGATCCATATGTGCACGAAGTAGTTATGAATTGTGTCATACGTTTAAGCATCTGTTTTAGATATTTTTGGGAGCTCTTGATGTATAGAAGTTTAATATGTTGATATTGGTGAAGAGTCCACTGCTCAATATTTACTTCCTGTGTTGGTCAATTTTTGCACTCTGGTTGCTTTTGTTTCTCCTTACTAGGTTATGGGGAGAGGAAATGCTAATAGTTTGGTCATAAAACTACCAATACGAGAGGTAAGTAAGATAATGATTGTAGTTTGTTCATTTTCATAATGATGATTGCTCGTGAACTAACAGCTCATTCCTTCGGAACTTGTGTGTCTTTACCAACTCCTTCCACCCCTCGTGAGTGCTCACGGTTATTTATACACCTTCCTCGAAAACAGTTGGCTATGTATTCTTCACCCCATTGTTTATGAACACAATTCATCACCTCATTGACAGCATTGTGGATGATTGAGGGTTGAAGTGTATGTTCAATCTCAGTATGGTAAGTTGAGTGTCATGCGTATATTTTCAAGGATGCCGAGCACTGAGCTGTATTGGTAAGCTGAAGCATTTGGGGTTTTTGGATGCATTCAATGAGTCGATGATTATGCTGCCCAGTTTAGTGCGCTTTTCTCCTTTGAATTGTGAATAACGGTGATGACCGGTTCCAATTTTGACTCCTTTCACAAGTTTAGAGTATCACTAACGTGTTCTAATACATTTCGGGTTCAATGAATAACGGTGATAACCGGTTCCAATTTTGACGGGCTGTTGCCTTTTGTATACCGTAAGAACTTGAGCTCGTTTGGTTATTGTATTGGAAATGAATGGATTGTACTAAGTAATATATGCTGATTCATCTAGAGGGAGGGAGGGAGAGAGAGAGAAGGGGGGGACCCGATTGAAAGTTGCCATACGGGAAAGACAACACATATTGGTCCTCAGGTCATGGTAAGAGCTCTAAATTCTNAATGGATTGTACTAAGTAATATATGCTGATTCATCTAGAGGGAGGGAGGGAGAGAGAAAGAAGGGGGGACCCGATTGAAAGTTGCCATACGGGAAAGACAACACATATTGGTCCTCAGGTCATGGTAAGAGCTCTAAATTCTTTTGGATTTCTAATTAGTTGAGCTGATCTAATCGATAAAACTATGACCAAAAAAAAAAAATGAAAAAATATTCTTAGTTCAAGCACGACAAAATGTATTTATTTTAAAGGTTAAATTACTAAATATTGTAGCAATTAAAATTGGCACAGAGAAACAAACATTCTACAAAAGAAAAAATACATAAAAATAAAGGAGAACCAATGTATCAGTCCTAATTGAGTTTAAATCTAACAATACATTGTATTTTCTCAACATTGTCTTCCTTTAATAATCATGTGTTCAGGAAATGAGAAAAGAAAGAAAATATGTTAACCCTTATAAAAATCTAAAATGAATATGAGATTGTTGACGAAATTGATTGAGGTATTACCTAAGATTGGTTGCAAGGGCAGATCTTGTATGGTCATAGATGTAGTCCCGATCGTTGTTATGGTTCCTTGCATCACAAGGAGCTGAGGAGGCAGAGAATAGAGGTACTGCCATGGTTCCTAGCAAGGGAGTAGTCGTCATTGAGGTGATGTGAGGAGAGAGAGAGAGAGAGGGGGGATGGGTAGGGAAGAAGACGAAGAGTGAGAGGAGAACAGAGAAACAGAGAAGGGGAAAAGATCAAGACCATCGAGTTGTTTGGTCAAATCAATTGGGTTTCATTACCATTGATTTGGGGAATGGGCAATACCACGTTTAATTTGGTAATCACTAATCCTATGTTTTGTGGTATTAGTTATTCGTAAGGAATGATTAGGAATGAGAATAAATTTTCATTACCATAAACCAAACAATGGAATAAGCATTCCTAAGTAATGATAATTCAATTCCTAAAGTTTAATCCTACATACCAAACACAGCGTTATGATTAAGATACAACCTATAGAGATAAATATACCACTTTTAGAGGTGAGGTTATAACCTCTACAAGGCAGGTTACATTCTTTTAAGGTAAAACTATATTACCTTTGGAGATAAGGGTACAATCAACTCTGAGAAGGGAGCGAAGNATGAGAATAAATTTTCATTACCATAAACCAAACAATGGAATAAGCATTCCTAAGTAATGATAATTCAATTCCTAAAGTTTAATCCTACATACCAAACACAGCGTTATGATTAAGATACAACCTATAGAGATAAATATACCACTTTTAGAGGTGAGGTTATAACCTCTACAAGGCAGGTTACATTCTTTTAAGGTAAAACTATTACCTTTGGAGATAAGGGTACAATCAGCTCTGAGAAGGGAGCGAAAGAGGAACCAGGAGGGCCAGCACTAGGTGGCGCCTGACTTGGGGATGACTTGGGCGACGCCCTCTAATGCTTTGGGCGGTGCCTTCTTGGGTGCGTCCTTTGACTTGGGTTCCATTTGATTCCTTCTTGATTTGTGGACAAGTCCAACTCTCTTTCTCACTATTCAACACCCATTTTCACTATTCAACTTCCATTTTCACTATTCAACACCCAAAACACCATCCTCACTATTCAACACCTATTTTCACTATTCAACACCCATTTTCACTATTCAACTCCTTTTAGGCTCCGGTGATTTGGACTCCTTTTGATGGGTGAACCCAGCTTTGATTGGGCTTTCTCGGTTTATATTAATTAGGCCTAGCTCAGTTAATTTTGAGCTCATCATTTGCCCCCATGCCCCAAGCCTTTGACTTTTTTGTGAGAGGAAGGAGTTTTGGGCATGTGCTTTGTCTTCNCCTCACTATTCAACACCTATTTTCACTATTCAACACCCATTTTCACTATTCAACTCCTTTTAGGCTCCGGTGATTTGGACTCCTTTTGATGGGTGAACCCAGCTTTGATTGAGTTTTCTCGGTTTATATTAATTAGGCCTAGCTCAGTTAATTTCGAGCTCATCATTTGCCCCCATGCCCCAAGCCTTTGACTTTTTTGTGAGAGGAAGGAGTTTTGGGCATGTGCTTTGTCTTCATCTGGGTGAGTCGGAAATTTTTTTGCTTCCCACGGTATCTTTTTATCCTCAGGGACTCGCTAAATTTTTTGTTTGGTTTTTGCACTGCTTCTTTGTCTATAAATAGAGGTTACTGTTCATCTCATCTTCCTCCATTTCTTACAGTTCATCACACTGTTCAATCCCATTTCCATTGTTCATCATCGTGGAGTTCACGGTTCAACACCCTTTCTCACTATTCAACACCATTTTTTACTATTCAACCCCCTTTTTTACTATTCAACACCACTTTTCACTATTCAACCCATTTTTTACTATTCAACATTCTTTTTCTTTTTCAACACTCATGGAAACTAGGGGTTCAAAAATTCATGAAGTGGAGCAAAGAAAAANCCTCCATTTCTTACAGTTCATCACACTGTTCAATCCCATTTCCATTGTTCATCATCGTGGAGTTCACGGTTCAACACGCTTTCTCACTATTCAACACCATTTTTTACTATTCAACCCCCTTTTTTACTATTCAACACCACTTTTCACTATTCAAAAATTCATGAAGTGGAGCAAAGAAAAACTCGTGGCCTTGATCTCATAGGCGGCGCCCAAGAGAGTGACACGATGGGCAGCATCCATGGTGGTGCTTATTCAGAGGGCGACACCCATGCCTCTACTTTTGCACGCGACACCCCTTGTTCGTTTGTTGATGGCGCCCAAGTCTTGGACCATGGAATCGAGGAACATAGAGGAGGTGATAAGGGCGGCGCCCATGGCTCAGGTGGCGTTGGGCATGATACAGGCAGAGGAGTTCATGGCTTTGGCAAAGAACAGNCACGCGACACCCCTTGTTCGTTTGTTGATGGCGCCCAAGTCTTGGACCATGGAATCGAGGAACATAGAGGAGGTGATAAGGGCGGCGCCCATGCCTCAGGTGCCGTTGGGCATGATACAGGCAGAGGAGTTCATGGCTTTGGCAAAGAACAAAGAGGAGGAGAAGCACTGGGGGCCCCATGGGCGGAGCCTCCTTGGGCGGCGCTAGGGACTTAGGTGACCCCCTTCGGGCCTTGGTCACTTGGATACTCCTCCTCATGGCGGTCTTCATAAGGTCCTGGCAAGAGGCGAGAGGCCTTTTGGAATTCTTGGTGCTCNACTTGGATACTCCTCCTCATGGCGGTCTTTATGAGGTCCTGGCAAGAGGCGAGAGGCCCTTTGGAATTCTTGGTGCTTAATTGGGTACGAGCAAGGAGGCTTCAGTGGAGGAAGGTGTCAGTGCTTTGAGTGATGCCAGAAGACTGGGCAGGCGCCTTGGGTGACGCCTTGAGTTTTGTTATGGGCGTCGCTTCTTTGGTGTTTTTAAGGTGGTGTCTTCCCCTTTTCCTAGGAGGGCAAGGTTTGGTGCCTCTAGTGCTTCTTGGTCAAGGTCCGATGGTCAGGTTGCTTCCCAAGAACGAGATCCGATAGTACCCCCACACCTTCCCAAGTTGTAACTTCTTTGTGTACTAGAGCTAGCTCTTATACCGCTGTAAGAGTTGAGATTCTAGTGCGGTCTCCCATGGGGACTGTAGCTCCACCTTGCTCGGTGTGCATGCTTTGACTTGGCTTCGATCAAGGAGTGGCTTTGGAGGTTTGTGACTCTTGGGGATGGAGGAGGTTGCCTTTCGAGACCTGGAGGGCATTGTTGACATTGCCATGGAGGGCTTTGTTTTGGTATGTCCTGCATTCTTTTTTTTGAATTTTTTGCCTGACCTTTCTCCTTTACACTTTACCTTTAAATGCATGTAGGTGGCTGTTACTTTTCTCTACTTGTTTTTGAGTACGTTGAAGATCAGGGAGGCATTAGATGGTCACGCAGTGGATAGGCGGGCATGCACGACTACTGAAGAATAGTTAGGGCTCGAACGACAGGCACAAGAGGATGTCGTGGAGCAGTAAGGCTCGGGCGGCAGGCACGAGAGGATGTCGTAGAGCAGTTAGGGCTCGAGCGGCAGGCATGAGAGGATGCTGCAGAGCAATTAGGGCTCGAGCGACAGACACGAGAGGATGCCCTGGAGCAAGTAGGGCTTGGACGGTAGACACAAGAGGATGCCGTAGAGTAGTTGAGGCTAGCGCACGAGAAAGCTGCTCAACTTGAGGCTAACCCTCAAGTAGCATTTGAGAGAGCTACTAGAGCAGAGGCTCACTCCATAGAGATGAAGGAGATGAGGAGGGCGTTTAGGAGCGGGGCACCTGAGGCTGGTGAGAGGGCCACTACTGATTTCTCTGACTTTGTCCCCTATGATGCACCAGTAATGATGGGGATAGCCTTGATGATAGTTGCTCAGGGAATAGTGACTGATTGTTGGGAGTATAATGACTGATGTCTTTTTGTTTACCTTGTTGTTGTTAGGTCATAAGCTGTTTAAAATGAAAACAAGACAATTATGGATTCAATAATCTTAGCAAAAATTTATTTCATAAAATAACGAATAACAAAATAAATCAACTGAAACAATAAAAGATAGATAAAATCTTGAGGTGTTCGGTATCCCATAGGTGGGCCAATATTTCCTTGGCGGAGTTGGAGTCGCCTCCTCTTAGCCCTCAGGAGATTGTTTGAATTTCTCCGAGGGGTTGCTGGTGTTCGCTATCGTCCTGGTCCCGGCCTGGTGGCGGGACTTGCCCTCTACCAGCAACGTACTGCCTCAACTGGCTACGCTGTATGAGCTCTTCGATTTACCTCTTGAGCTCATAGCAGTCATCAGTGTCGTGGCCATGGTCATTGTGGAAACAACAGTACTTGCTGTGATTTCTACGGTTTGCGGTAGACTTTATTTTTTCGTGCCAACGGAGCGTGGGGTCATCTTGTATTTGGAATAGGATGTGTTCCACAAAGGCGTTAAGTGGTGTGAAAGGCTGTTGTTCTCTAGGGGGTATGGATCGAGACGATCCTTGACAGAGACTCTTTTGGTTCTCTTTCTCTTGTTCTTTGCCTCCCATTTGTCTTCACGAGTGTCCTTCCTTTTCTCTCTTCCTCGGGAGGACTCACCTCTAGGAGCCTTGGTGACGTCCTCGACATTCATGTATTTTTGTGCCCTTGACAGCAACTCAGGCATGCTGAATGACGGCTTCTTGAGGACGGAGAACATAAAACTAGAAGTGCGAAGACCGACGATAAAGACGACCAGGGTTATCTTATCATCTGGTTCCTCAATCTGGAGAGCCACCTCGTTGAAGCGGCTGAGATACTCCCTGAGGCTCTCATCCATATCCTGCTTGATGGTGAGCAGGTGGACCACTGGTTTCTAATGTTGGCACCCCCCAATAAAGTGGGAGACGAAGGATGTGCTCAACTCCGTGAAGGAGTGAATTGAAGAGGGCTTGATTTTTGCAAACTATTGGCATGCGGTCCCTTTGAGGTGGTAGGGAAGACTCTACACATAATCTCCTCAAGCACATTGTGGAGTTTTATGAGGGATTTGTAGGTGTCCAGGTGGTCGAGGGGGTCTTTGGTGCCGTTGAAGATCTTGATGACAGACATCTTGAACTTCGAGATTAAGGGATAATTGACTATATCAGCAACGAAAGGTGTATTAGTACGTTTTACCAGGTAGTCTACGGTCTTAGGCACCTGTGCCTTGATGGCGTTGAGGGCATCACCAAGTTGATTTTGCACCTCTCTAATCTTATCGTCCCACTGATTAGGGACATCCTCAGTTGGGTGGTGGTACTGGCTTTCATGGTCCCCATATTGGCTTTCTCCGTCCTCGTTCTCCTACGCAGATACGTGCGGAGGGGATGCATGAGAGCTCCTTGCGCGCTGAGGAGGGACTGCTGGGTNTACTGGCTTTCATGGTCCCCATATTGGCTTTCTCCGTCCTCGTTCTCCTACGCAGATACGTGCGGAGGGGATGCATGAGAGCTCCTTGCGCGCTGAGGAGGGACTGCTGGGTGAGGGGTGCCCTGATGTGGCCTTGGGGCATTCTGGTGAGGGCCCCCATGGTGAGGAGCTGCCTGACGCCCCGAAGGGAGGAGTTGCTACTCTTCTCTTGTTGGAGGGAGTGGGGCTTNGTGAGGGGTGCCCTGATGTGGCCTTGGGGCATTCTGGTGAGGGCCCCCATGGTGAGGGGCTGCCTGACACCCCGAAGGGAGGAGTTGCTACTCTTCTCTTGTTGGAGGGAATGGGGCTCNGCCCCCATGGTGAGGAGCTGCCTGACGCCCCGAAGGGAGGAGTTGCTACTCTTCTCTTGTTGGAGGGAGTGGGGCTCCTCCCACAGGGTGAAGGGTGACACCCCCATGGGTGAGCATCAGTTGGATGATCTGCTGGTTTTGGTTCACCAATAGTTGTATGGTTTAGAGGATTTGTTGTCCGACGACGGGGGTCGCTGTAGTTGATGGTTTTGATGGTGCGAGGGTAGGTGGGCTAGGTTGTTGTTTCCTTGCTGTTGGCTCATCGATCTGGTAGTGATTGTCATGGATTGAAAGAGAGTAGGAAACTAGTCGTTCCCAGAGACGGTGCTAAACTGATGATGCACAAATCGATATTGAGCAAAATCAACAGTCGAGTGCATCAAGAGACACAATTAATGAGCAGTAAATAGGCAATCAATGACAAAACAATAAATAAGTACAAAACACACAAATTTATAGTGGTTCGGTTCGGGTGACCTACTCTACTTTGAAAAACGGCAGCGGTAGTCTGAGATGTTTTATTAATCAATAGAGTCTCCAGGAGAGTATGCTCCAGGAGTATTACAATGTTTGGGGGAGAAAGAGAGAGAGACTATGTGTGTAGAAAGATATGTGTGAGGTCTGAATGTCCTGCCCCTTATGTGTGGGGGGTTTTCATTATATAGGCTTACAAAGGCGGTGAGGCGGTGATGTGAGGAAATGGGTCTTCCACTATTTTGGTAAGTACAACTTTAGTAGGATTGGATCCTCGTATCCCGATATTCTTTTCCTCGAGTTTCTATTCCATTGAAGGATGATCCTGAGTCGGACTGAGCTTGACCTTGAGCTTGAATTGGCATTGCAATGGACTGGACTTGAGTTGGAGTGGCTAGGAGAAGGGAACGAACGAGGAACCAGGAGGGCCAGTATTGGGTGGCGCCTGACTTGGGCGACGCCCTCTAATGCTTTGGGCGATGCCTTCTTGGGTGGTTCCTTTGACTTGGGTTCCATTTGATTCCTTCTTGATTTGTGGACAAGTCCAACTCCCTTTCTCACTATTCAACACTCATTTTCACTATTCAACACCCATTTTCATTATTCAACTCCCTTTAGGCTCCGGTGATTTGGACTTCTTTTAATGGGTGAACTCAGCTTTGATTGGACTTTCTCGGTTTATATTTATTGGGCCTAACCCAATTAATTTCGGGTTCATCAACAGTCTTTAGAAAAAAAAAGTGCAATTTTTACTAGCAAAGTTATCACCTTTAATAAGTAATATTTAATGTCAAGAAATTGATGACCACACATTTTTTACGGTACGGTATCAAATTGGTACCAAATCCTCTCCCAACAAATTGAGTATAAGTGGAGTATTTTTGACACGAATCTATTAAGACCCGACATGATTGATAAACGTACTTGATACTGCAACTGCTAAAATGATGTAATTGTTATGAATTGTCTATGTTACCAAAAAAAAATTCAGTACCGTATTGATATTTATCACTTTTATGAGTATTTTTATCACTATTGTGAGTGTTTTTATTACTATTGTGATACTGAAGAAAAATGATAAAAATAGTTAGTACAATAGTAATAAAAACATCCACNAGTATTTTTATCACTATTGTGAGTGTTTTTATTACTATTGTGATACTGAAGAAAAATCATAAAAATAGTTATTACAATAGTAATAAAAACATCCATNACTATTGTGAGTGTTTTTATTACTATTGTGATACTGAAGAAAAATGATAAAAATAGTTAGTACAATAGTAATAAAAACATCCACAAAAGTGGTAAAAACACCCAACAAATTAGTAATTTTTTTTTGTATAAAAGAAAAATAGTAAAAATATTTATCACAATAGTGGTTAAAATATTTACAACAGTGATAAAAATATTTATAAAAATAGTAAAAATACTAACAAAAATAATAAAATTTTTTATTGTAAAAGTACCCATGAAAATTATAAAACCACCTACAAAAGTACAAAATTTTAGAATTATTGTACCAATTTTTTTATTAATATTTTTCACACAACAGCTGAGTTGTCAGCTCCGTATTGGATGCCCTAATTGGCTATTTACGGGTTATAATCCAGATAAAATCCAATCCCAACAAAAAAATCTTAAAGGAAAATGATATTTAGACCTAATTTAATACAATTATTGGATTGATTGTGGGGTCCATCTAACATTAGAACTCACAACTAATCTAATAACTGCATTGAAACCACATTAGGTCTTTAATTAAATCCCTAAATAAGCTCCTATAGCATTGCTCAATCTTAAATAGACTTCAGACTCAACTACCTCATCGTCATCACCCTTAAATTCTTAATCTCCACACGACTTTACTTATACAGTAGGACGTTCATTTCACGCCTTCCCATCAAAACCCCAATACCAAAGCTCCCAATCTCACTGAAATGGGGTTCATAACAGTTGTGTTTCACCTTCTTCTTCTGCTTCACACTGTTGGGTTGTGCAGTGGAGGTTCCACAAGTCAATATGTGAGGAAAGCTGAACCAGCCATTGACATTCCACTTGAGCACTTCCCTCAACCTTCTGGCTATAATGCCCCTGAGCAGGTATCACTTCATGCATGCATGCATGAAACCTTTTTACTAAAAACCACTCTAGCTTTTTTTTTTTTGGTTTAGTGTCTTTTTGAGTGACCTATTTTTTCTTATTTTAGACTAGGTTATTTATTTCAGGACTTTCAATGGGTGGTTTCGGATTTGTGCTGTGTCCAAGCTATATAGTGTTACAATGTAATCCACTCATATCTGTTTTATTTATAATCGTATATAATTATGTTCATATAAGTGATTTCGTATCGTGTTTAATAAGATTTATGTTAATTTATTTATGTGTAATAACTCTAGAAAGTCCACGTGTTTATCTTTTTTGCATGCTAAAACACTCTTGCCATTATTACTGGCCATAGTTTTGAAAATGCCGTTATAATGGTGATATTATTTTTCATACTCCGTTATTTTCTGGAAACCTCAAAAATTTCCACCTCTTTCTTTTTTATCTTCAAGAAACATTTAAACCTTTTGTTGTAAAAATTTCAGCTTCTGTACGTCGAATTTTGGGAGTTGCAGAAAGTTAAAATACCAATTCAATAATGTTATTTGAATCTAATTTGTTGATAGTAATTTTTATTTTTTCAACTTGGCTGCTTATATAGAAACCCTATTATTAAACCATTGAACTCTTTCAATTTTTTGTTTCCGTTACGTGCCACATGCTACATCCCACATCCGTTAAGAGTTAAAACTATGCTACTAGAATATCATAGTACAATACTATCTAAGTCGTGTTAAAATTAATTAAATTCATATTTAATTTGTAAATAATCATATATAATGGAATTTGTATCATATACAAATCATGTATAAGTTTAACAGATTCGTGTTGTGTTAACCTCGACTTGACCCATTTAATTGACCTTTTTGACGTATCTAATTTAATGTTGTTTGTTCTTTTGATGGTTTTGTGTTGTCATTGTAATTGTAATACAGAAACAGTCATTTTTATGAACATGCAGGTTCACATAACGCAAGGAGATCATGTAGGTCGGGGTGTGATCATATCATGGGTGACGCCATTAGAGAGACACCCCAATGTAGTGACCTATTGGGAAGATGGCAAACAAGATGAAAAGCACAAGATTCATTCTATAACCACTTTTTACAGATACTACAATTATTCCTCTGGCTATATTCACCATGCCACTATCAAAAAAGTAAATGTAAGTGTTTACAATTCCATTTATTACATTTTTTACAGATCTTATGTGGGTGTAAATATTTAATGTAACGATTACGCCACACGTGGTGTAACCGACAGATTATGAACAACCCTGTAAGATTAGTGGATCCCACCAAATTGTATAACCACTAATAACTTCCACATTCAAAACTGGCATATAGGATTAGTGGGGTTCATTTGTTCTATTTCTTTGTTTATAGTTGATCGGTTACTCCATGTGACGGCGATGAACCGTTACATTGACTATTTTGTGTGTCTGCCGATGCCATATGTCTTGGCAATGAACCAACTTGCAAAAGGAAACTATGTGAACTGTGTTTTAAATAATCTGTGTTTAAAAGAACATTCATTTTATAATTCATAGAAGAGTATTGGTGTAGCAGGAAAGTTGTGCGCTTGGATTTGAGTCACGAAAACTATGGAAAATCAAATTGTATATCAGATAGTCTCAAACTCGTATTGTACAACATTATTCTCTCTGAACCAAGTTTGTATGGCTTTCCTATACTCTACACTAGCTTTGTTTGCGGGCACAATAGGCATGATTACTCGATTTGNGTCTCAAACTCGTATTGTACAACATTATTCTCTCTGAACCAAGTTTGTATGGCTTTCATATACTCTACACTAGCTTTGTTTGCGGGCACAACGGGCATGATTACTCGATTTGGTTTGTTTATGCAGTATGACACATTGTACTTTTATGAACTTGGAAAACAGAACGTAACCCGTCGATTCTCCCTCACAACTCCTCCCAAAGTAGGACCTGACGTTCCCTATACATTTGGCATTATGGGTCAGTGCCAATAATTCCCTGCATTTCCAGTGATTTTCACACCCTTTTGTTTATTCTTTCCTTCTGATTTTGTATGCTTTATATTGATGCTGCAGGTGACTTGGGGCAAACATATGCCTCAAAACAGTGAGTCTCGTTTTCAAGACTCACTTTCCCTCCTCTCCACCTATGTCTAATTTCTCCTTGGAATCTCATTTTCATGTTTTTTTATCTGTTGACAACTCGGTTTTCAACCTATTTGGCTAGTTTTTGTGTAGCAACATTTAGTCTTGACAAGAATGATGGTCCTTACAGTTTATTAAGTTGGTCATGACATAGTTTCATGTTATTTTTCAGGAAGAATATACTCCTTTCAAGCCATATATGCATAGGTACCATGTACCCTACAGGGCATCCCAGAGTACATCCCCCCTTTGGTATTCTATTAAGCGTGCATCGGCATATATCATTGTGTTATCTTCTTACTCTGCCTATGGTAAGAACAAATACACTATAATTTCCATTGCAAACAAAGGGAGAGCTCTCGGAATTGCGATGAGATCTGATATTACTATTGTTTTTTTTCTTAAAGGTAAATATACTCCACAATACAAATGGCTTAAGCAAGAGCTCTCCAAGGTTAACAGGGCCGAGACACCATGGCTAAATTATTCTCGTTCACTCTCCGTGGTATAACAGTAACAACTACCGNAATTGCGATGAGATCTGATATTACTATTGTTTTTTTTCTTAAAGGTAAATATACTCCACAATACAAATGGCTTAAGCAAGAGCTCTCCAAGGTTAACAGGGCCGAGACACCATTGCTAAATTATTCTCGTTCACTCTCCGTGGTATAACAGTAACAACTACCATTTTATGGAAGGAGAAAGCAAGAGGGTAATGTATGACCCTTGGTTGGTTCAGAACAAAGTTGATCTGGTATTAGCAGGCCATGTTCATTCCTACGAGCGTTCCGTAAGCTTCCATCCCAATACATATTCTTGCCTTTCATTGTTTTGTGCCAAGTTGTTGGTTAGAGAACTCAGAAAATTTTATTCCAAACATTGTGATTTGAATGTAAATTAACCACAAAACTTCAGAAAGACTGTAATTACCCAAAAAAAAATAAATTATTATTACTTTATTGGCCACCTAAGAGTAATTATATATATAAAAATAAAAATAATTAAAGAAGACTAATATGTCTAATAAAAGTCTTGCGCTAGAGAGACCTATTAAGACTCTTATACATATGGTTTTAAATATGGTAGTATTGTGGGATATATATATATATATATATATATAGATATAGATACATATATTCTCTTCCCAACACCTACACATACATTAGAATAAGAGAAAGGACAGGAGAGACTAGGGTTTGAAGTAAAGAAAAAGGAAGGAAGAAGAACGAGGAAAGAAAGAAAAGGTTTGAATCCATTAAAGGTATGAATTTATTACTTAATTTATGAGTTNCTAGAGAGACCTATTAGGACTCTTATACATATGGTTTTAAATATGGGAGTATTGTGGGATAGGTCAAACTCTTTATATATATATATATTACTCTTTTTATTTTATTCAATCAGATGATGTTAGGTTTATCATATATATATATATGTTCATGGTAAAGAATATTAGTAAATAAATAAATGAGTTTTATTATGGATGTTAATTTTGAAGAAGTTTGCCCAAATTAGGTTGATAGAATTTGATCAATATGTTAAGGAGAAAGAATAACAAAAAAAAAGGGGGAAGGAAGTACTGGTCCAGGTTCTGCCGCCGGAAGAAGAAGGCCAAAATCCAAAAATAATTACAGAAAACTCCCCTTTAGTTTTAAGGAATTTTATTTTGACCTCTTTATTCTTCTAAACTTAATTTTAAGTTCCTTTTTTTTACTCAGTAAGTTGTAAGAACAGAATTCTGGAAAATTTATGNTGATTTTGACTTCTTTATTCTTCTAAACTTAATTTTAAGTTCCTTTTTTTAACTCGGTAAGTTGTAAGAACAGAATTCTGGAAAATTTATGGCAGCCCCGAAGACAGAAAATTCGTTTTTAAGAAAATTATACTTTGACCCCAAAAGTTTTAAAAATTATAATTTGACCCCAAATTTTAGAAATTTTTCTAAACAGCCCAGAATACTTCCATATCCTATTCCCTCGTATTAGAAAAGATGTTTATATGTAAAGGATATATTAAGTATATANTATTTATATGTAAAGGATATATTAAATATATATCAAAGAGTAGAAAGTACGTAAATTAAATATAGAATCACGAAATGACGAAGTTAGAAATAGAGATTGATCGTTAAATGTTATTTTGAATTAGGTGGTGATTTTATTGAGGTTGAGAAAGAGTGTTTTGAATTGAATTTTGAAAATCAAGGAGAGTAGTTTATTATTTCTTTTGGGAGGATTTTCTATATTAAACTTGTGGGTGCGTGTGTGTGAATTTTTTATATATATGATATATGTTGCTATTTGGGGTTGCAATTAAATGTTTTTACAATTGTGAATTGTTACACATGTTAATTTGCAAAACTTATGAGATGATTTTATATTATTGCTTAAATGGTTTTGGTGATGAAAGAGAAATTTTGTGTGCGACGAGACTAAAACAACAGTTTTAGTGTGTGTGTTGAAATCATGTTTTATGAGAAGGAGACTGAGTTACCAAATCTAAATGGTAACGAGATTATATACCGGCGTGATCGGTATAGAGATGTGCACATAGGGGCCAGTTATTAGGCTAATGATAACAAAAGACGAGGCCAGTTATCAGGCTAGTGATGACAAGAGATGAGGCCAGTTATTAGATTAGTGGTAACAAACATGATTTAACAAGTGTATTTGAGACTGAATGTGTGTGTGAGTGTTTTGAACTATAAATGTCTTTTCTTTTATAAAGTTATTATGATCATGAGATCATTTTGTTTATATGGTTATATGAAAGGGATTGTGGTACAATTTATTGTATTTATGTATATAACAAAGTTTATTTCTATGTATATGAAATGTGAGATTTATTTTTAAACCTCATTAGAGGTGGTTGCTACTCACAGGCCTTTGTACTCACCCAAATATTTAATATTTTTCAGGTGAGGATCAGGAGGAGGAGTAAGTCCTCGAATAGACAAGGAATTAGAAGAATCGAAGATTTATTTTATTGTAGGTCTTCAAGAATANACAAGGGATTAGAAGAATCGAAGATTTATTTTATTGTAGGTCTTCAAGAATAAATATTTTTATAGTTTTGAGACAAATATTCGATTGTTTTGAGAATAATGTTATTTTTGCTTAGAGTAGTGAACCTTATGGATTAATTATTATTTTACATGAGTTTAGTAATAATGTCGGTGATGTTAGTTTATTTCTTTGGTATTCATTAGGTCGGTGAAAAGGATCACTTTATTATTTGTCTTCCGTTGTATTTTGTATTAATTATGCACAGTGATGATTGGTTAAAGCTTTGGTGGCCGGTCCACTGCTCACCCTATNGTTGTATTTTGCATTAATTATGCACAGTGATGATTGGTTAAAGCCTTGGTGGCAAGTCCACTGCTCACCCTATGTGATCCGGGGTGGGAGTGTGATAAAGACTATTTTTGTAACTTGAACTCATGACACCTAAATCATAATATAACAATCTTATTGTGTAGTTGTTACTGTTATATGAATCATTTTTTTCAATTGTGTAGGAACGAAAATCGAATGTGCAGTATAACGTAACAGATGGACTAAGCACTCCTGTTAAGGATACTTCTGCTCCAGTTTACATAACAATTGGCGACGGGGAAATATAGAAGGCATGGCTGATAGGTGAGACACCTTCATCCTCTCAAGTACACAATCTCCATCTGCCATTACAGTTACTTATAGTTAGAACTTTTTGTTTTGTGTCGTTTTATGGACCCACAACCAAGTTACTCTGCCTATTGCGAAGCAAGTTTCGGGCATGCTACTTTGGAGATTAAGAACAAAACTCATGCCTATTATACTTGGCACCGTAACCAGGACAGTGATGCTGTTGCTGTAGATTCAATCTGGTTCTATAACAGATACTGGTATCCAAATGAAGTGAGCAGCTAGAATTTTTTGTTTGTTTTAGTGGAGTTGTTGCCTTGAATCTAACTTTTTTTGGGGAACACTTAACCCCTAGTGCTCTTGTTTCAAATCTAAATTTCATTGGTTGAACATGATTGTTCGTATTTTAAGCTTAACTTCGAGGGAAATTACCCCCTCAAAGCTAGTTCTAGTCCTTTCCAGAAGATAATTCCTAGTTGAAAAGTGTCTCACGTATTACGTGCAATGGTCAATTAGGACTTGCATGGTTGGTAGGGAGTCAAATCAACACTCAAAGTTAGTGGCGATGCCAAAAATTCTTTTTAGGGTGGANGTGCAATGGTCAATTAGGACTTGCATGGTTGGTAGGGAGTCAAATCAACACTCAAAGTTAGTGGCGAGGCCAAAAATTCTTTTTAGGGTGGACATTTTACTCAAAAATTTTAAAATTTTTTTCTCATGATCTATAAAAATAAAATAATGTATTCAAATTTACAGTATTGTATTTGATATTTAAAGATTCATAAAATAAAAAAATTATTGAACATCGATAAATATAGCGTATACAAATAAAAAATAAAAAAGAGGNATGCCAAAAATTCTTTTTAGGGTGGATACTTTACTCAAAAATTTTAAAATTTTTTTCTCATGATCTATAAAAATAAAATAATGTATTCAAATTTACAGTATTGTATTTGATAATTAAAGATTCATAAAATACAAAAATTATTGAACATCGATAAATATAGCGTATACAAATAAAAAATAAAAAAGAGGTTAATTATAACCCTTCACAACAAATGATACTAATTACATAAAAGATACTATAGTCTTTCTCTATATAACCAATCAAGCTATTAGCAATTGATCACTCATTACGTTATTTAACCTAATTTTCATAATATCTATAACTTTAAAAATGAGTCCGACATGTGAAAGATTTATCTAGATTGAAAGGGTGATACCTTATGATTACATGTGACATAGCATTAAATGTGTTCACGTGATGTTAACAAGACAAGACGCACGATAAAGAATCCTCTATTAAGCTTTTCAACAAAGTCGAGTTAATTAGAGGTTCGACAATGGTAGAAAGGGTTCGGTACTCTTTATGACCGAACTCGTCAGTCTGTTCAGCTAAGTAAGGAAAAAGCTCGGGTTGTACCAAGCCGACTCCGTTNCTTTATGATTACATGTGACATAGCATTAAATGTGTTCACGTGATGTTAACAAGACAAGACGCATGATAAAGAATCCTCTATTAAGCTTTTCAACAAAGTCGAGTTAATTAGAGGTTCGACAATGGCAGAAAGGGTTCGGTACTCTTTATGACCGAACTCATCAGTCTGTTCAGCTAAGTAAGGAAAAAGCTCGGGTTGTACCAAGCCGACTCCGTTAAAGTATTCGGCAAAGCAATTGAAGAGATCGGTTTGTACCAAACAAAGTCCCTTAATCTGTTCGACAAATATCAAGTGTGTTCGGTATTCGATATGACCAAGCTGTTTTAAATGATAAATAGAAAGATAAATATTCGTTTATAATTTAGGCAATCAGATAAATGAATCAACGAAATTGTTGATATCAGGAGGAAATATTGGAGAAATGTTAGCAACTTCCCAAACTGAATGATTGAATTGAAGGAAGGTGTACCACCTTGAACCTAAAATCGTGGAAACCCTAAGGGGANGGCAAATATCAAGTGTGTTCGGTATTCGATATGACCAAGCTGTTTTAAATGATAAATAGAAAGATAAATATTTGCTTATAATTTAGGCAAGCAGATAAACGAATCAACGAAATTGTTGATATCAGGAGGAAATATTGGAGAAATGTTAGCAACTTCCCAAACTGAATGACTGAATTGAAGGAAGGTGTACCACCTTGAACCTAAAATCGTGGAAACCCTAAGGGGATAATGATCTATAAAAAGCAGGAGAGACCAAGGTGAAAAGTACGTTGAATTATCCTAATCTTAGCACAATTCTTTTTGTTCTATTACTAACTTAAACATCGGAGTGCCTTCTATCGAAGCATTTCAATCTTGGACAATTTGTTCGTTTTGCAGGAAAGAGTTGATGAGATTGTTCAGATTTGATTCCTAGAAGTCATATCACAAATTCACGTTCAGAGGTATAATCAATTTTTTACCTCTACATAGATGTATCCATAAAATNATATCGGAGTGCCTTCTATCGAAGCATTTCGATCTTGGACAATTTGTTCGTTTTGCAAGAAAGAGTTGAGGAGATTGTTCAGATTTGATTCCTAGAAGTCATATCACAAATTCACGTTCAGAGGTATAATCAATTTTTTACCTCTACATAGATGTATCCATAAAATGTTCAAAGTGTGTCCAAAAGTTTATGATTATTTAATTATATGACTATACTAATTGATAGAATAAAAAATAATAGAGTGAACACACTTAATTATACTTATAATAATTTTAAATACACATAAGTAATATTTTATAAAAAAAAATTTAGGGTGGGCCCNTGATAGAATAAAAAATAATAGAGTGAACACACTTAATTATACTTATAATAATTTTAAATACACATAAGTAATATTTTATAAAAAAAAATTTAGGGTGGGCCCGTGCCTCCCCTAATCCTCATGTGGCTCTGCCACTGCCCAAAGCTTGGTTCGTCTAGTTAATGGAGGTACATCATACTAATTAAATTGTTTTGACAGTCANTAATCCTCATGTGGCTCTGCCACTGCCCAAAGCTTGGTTCGTCTAGTTAATGGAGGTACATCATACTAATTAAATTGTTTTGACAGTCAGGAGGCTGACCTCAAGGGCTTGTCAAGTTTCAAATTTAGAACGTCTAGATTTATAGTTCGTTCTTATCTCCACTTGGGCTACCTTGAGGTTTGATTAATTGTATTTTATTGCTATGTTCAACAGACTGAGTAGGCTTAAGGCCATCAATGCCTGGGCTTTAAGCCCCAGATTTTATAATTATAACTCCTAGTCCAAAATAAAAATTTAATTNTGATTAATTGTATTTTATTGCTATGTTCAACAGACTGAGTAGGCTTAAGGCCATCAATGCCTGGGCTTTAAGCCCCAGATTTTATAATTATAACTCCTAGTCCAAAATAAAAATTTAATTTTACAAAAATTATAATCACTTCCTTAACTTAATTTGATTAAATCGTAACTACGTGAAAAATCTCTAGTTTTTTCCAGTAAGTTCCATTGCCCTTCTTTTACAAATGAGTCCGAGTCCTGTAATACGTAGCCTAGTGCTTGCCTTCTCATTTGTGATTGTTTTGAAATTCAATCACAATTGATCTTTTGTTCTATTCTCGATTGAGGGAGGTTCCCCTTTAAATTTTTTATTGCAAAATTAAAGAACAATGCGGTATCATGGAAGTTGTCAACTTGCACTAAAAATATAGTGCTTCAAGCTTTTAGTTAAAGTATATATTATTATCTTGTTGGAGACTTGGAAAGAGGATGTGTACATGAATAAACCAATAGGGTGGTTGGCCAACTTTCACCCTCTTAGCGAAAAAGGTCAATGATCAATAATACAAGATTTAGTCTCTTATGCTCTGTCACACGCAAATGCAAAGGGGTTTCCTAATTTTTTTCCCTTTTTGATAAAAATAAGTGTTAAGGATCCATCAGGGTCTCAGAAGGATCACATGTACGAAATTTTTATCCTGCATACGTAAAGACTCTCTCCATAATCCAAACCCATGACACCCAAATAATAAAAGTTGCGGTTGTTCTTTTTTAACTCTTTTTTTGAACAGTCATTTTGAGTAATATATATACATTCTAATGTTTACGAGTGTTGTAATATGAAATCAATACCACAATTGGAAGTGTAATGCGAAAAAACGAAATAGTCTAGGGGATAATGTAAGATAAAATATATAGTTAAAGGCGTCGATATATAATGTTTTTTTCAAGAATTTATTTGACATCCGGCCCATTCACTCCTTTCTTGCTACTCTTTTCTTTTGTCCATTCCACATACAAACAACCTCCATGGCATCTTCCATAAAATATTTTTAAGTACACCTCATTGATGAAGATAATTGAACTATTTATGTTTTTGACCCTTTCAAAAATATAATTAAGAAAGACACTACAATGGTTTTTTTCAACTAGGTCAATGTAGGGTGATCAATAGATTAGGTTATGATTGAGCGAAGAATATCCTAATTAGATCCATTTAGATATGATCCCCATCTGAACTATTTTAATCCTTTCAAGCTTATAGTTAGCAAATTAATCCTTCCCTTAGCTATTGACTTTTATATATTAGCCCTCAATTATTTATATTGATTTTACACCAACCAAACTTTGGTCATTGTTTGTATGGAAAATTTCCATGTATAGAGCAATATATATACATTCTAATGTTTATGAGTGTGGTAATGTGTAATCAATTAACGCTCACAATTGGAGGTGGAATATGAGAAACATAATAGTTGAGGGAATAATGTAAGATAAAAGATATAGTTAAAGGGATCAAAATATAATTTTTTTTTCAAGAATTTAGATCTGGTCCATTCACTCCTTTCTTGCTACTCTTTTCTTTTGTCCATTCCACTTACAAACAACCTCCATGACATCTTTCATAAAATATTTATAAGTACACCTCATTGAGACAGGCAATTGAATTATTTATGTTTTCGTCCCTTTCATTGATATAATTAAGAAAGACCCTATAATGGTCTTCTCAACCTAGTCAATAGATTAGGTTCTGATAGAAGGAATAATATTTAAGTTATATCCATTTAGATATGATCCTAATCCGGACTATTTGATCCTTCCAGGTCTATTTTTAGCAAATTAATCTGTATTCAAATCTTATTTATTAAGCTAAAGAATTAAAAAATTCAAATTATTAGATGTCTCGATGAAAGACCTTTTACTGCAGTGTTAAAAATTGAGTCAACCGAGACTGAAAATTCAATCGATTCAAGTTTTTCTACCCAACTTGTGCTCTGGTGAATCCAGTAAGTTAAAAAAAACTTGGTAAAAGAAAAAAAAACTCGGATTGAAGTCGAAGGCCTTTGATTTCAGTCGGGAGTCCAAGGGAGCCACCGTAGAGGCCTAGCCCTAAGGCCGGCTTCATCTTTGGGTGCTTATTCTAATGCTTATATGTTAGTTTAATTAGATTCTAATATTATAGATGAAATTATAACACTTGATATCGTTTCCTATTACAATGCAATTTAAATAAATCTCAAACCGGAAAGAAGAATAGAATTGTAACACCCAACGCCGTTAAAATATTAATGTGGTTTTGATAAATTTGAAAATTGTTAATTTGAATTTATCATTTATTAAAATTACTTGATTTTAAGTAGGAGTGTTAATCGAACTGAATTTTTAGGACTTGAGCCCAAGTTTGTCGAACTCGTTTTTTTAAACGAAATTAAAAAATTATTGAAACTCGATTTGTTTAAAAAATGAACCGAGCCTAAACCCGAATAACTCAACTATTTTACGGTATTATATTTTCTTTGGATAAGACTAATGTATCGAGACACATTTTTCAATATGGTAATAGAAATTATTACAAAATAAGAGTGAGATTATAATTTGTGAGTTTTACTATCATATAATTTGTGAGTTTTACCCCTTACGGATATCTTACATATGCATTTTTTTATTTTTTTTGGTAAAATTCCATTTGATTCACAAAAGCAGCCTCTAACAAATCCTACATGAAATATTCCATTGATGCAGATAGCCGTGTTTTCTATGTTTAAGTAATCATATGGAAAACTAGTGGCCCAACTCAGCTAGATCCAACGTGACACAAGAATCGTGCATTGGGCTACTCTCCCTCCCATACAGGTGGTTATCATTGTAATGAGATCTGCTTATTTTTTTTTTAAATTTCCTTAAACAAGGATTCAAACAATTCTTCTCTAAACAATTAGTCATCGCATTTGAATCACCTTCAACCACAACTTTCTGATAACCTGTTTCAGTTGCGATCTTAATCGCAATAGACATTGCTAGGGCCTCCACATGATCAAAGGAAAAGGCCTGGGGATCCACCTATCATTCTTCATTCAAACAAACACTTGGACCGTCTCTCATTGGCCATCGCATTCTCGCCTAGACTTCCATCAAAGTAGAGGTAGGAAAGACCTTGCTTGCAAAACTTTATAAAGCATGGACTCAGGATGTTTAACTAACCTCCAAACTTTTTAGCCAACATAACTAGATTAAAAGTCCCCATACCTCCACGAGATTTTACTACACACATGTTATCTCAAGCTATTCAGTGTATTCTTCTTTCACTATTCTTCTCTACCCTTCAGAAATTAGCAACCACACTATTTTTGTTATTTTAAATGAATTATTTTTGTTAACAAATTGTGGAGTGTCAATAATGTTTTTGATAATAAATTAGNTAATTTCATCACATTAATCATTGCAGGAGTTATATAAAAAAATTAATTAGGGTTTGTGAAAGGACATTTTTGTTATTTTAAATGAATTATTTTTGTTAACAAATTGTGGAGTGTCAATAATGTTTTTGATAATAAATTAGAAGGGTGTCATTGAAAATTATTCAAAAAAAAAAAACATCTCACTACACCCATTACATCCATTTCTCACCGTCTCTCTCTCTCTCTCTCTCCCCCACCCAGCATACCATCACACACACACTCCCTCTCACACTTTCTGCATCTCTATCTCGCCACTGACGCACGAAGCGCCACAGCACCCTCGCCAGAGCCACAGCGCCACCACCAAGGTATTGCCCTCCCCTCTTTTCCATCTCCCATGCTTCGCATGCAGACACCCCCTCCCCCATATTCTCTCCCCCAAACCCCCCACTCCTCAAATCTTCCGCCATTTCTCATAGTATTTCTCTCTCTCTGCACACATGCACCCTCCCCTCTCTCCTTCCCATGCTTCACACACACACACACACACACAGAGGAATACTCCTCCTCCACCTCCACTCCCAAATTATGATCGAGTAGCACAATCGCAGTGACTATGTTTTTCAAGCTGTTAGCACAATTGAGTTTGCTTTTTTTTTTTTTTTAATTTCAGTAAAGCTTCTTGTTTTTTTTTTTTCCATTTTCCAATTTCAATTTTTTGGGCTTGTTGTTTGAGAAAATGTCTGAAAGGATCTGGTTTATTGGGCGGAGAGAGAGAGAGAGAGAGAGACGGAAAAAGAGAGAAGGGGGTCGCTGGGGTCTCCAGCAATGCCGACAGCCAGCAACTCCGCTGCAAGGAACGCCAGGTATCTCCCTCTCTCTGTCTTCTCCACTCCCACCTTTACCCCAGCTCTGTCACCGCCTTCTGCCACAAACCCAACCCCTCCTTCTACCATAAACAATCCACAGAGATCCATTTTCTCCACCATCTACCCCCGTGAAGTGTTTGGTGTTGATTTGTTGCTAATATCTACCATTGATTTTTCATTGGATTCTTTTACTTGGGTTTTGAAGTTTTTTGGAATAATTAATGGGGATTGTTTACAGTAATTATTTGAGCTTAAGTATGGTTGTGTTGTCGGTGAACTGCATCCTCATTCGCCGAAATATTGAGGCCGTTACAAATCAGATTTCTGATAAAATCACCCATGCATTAATTTTTGCTTTATGTTATTCATGATTTTTTAGATTTGATTTTAGGTGGACATCCAATTGTTATCCGTTGTTTCTTTGATTAATTTTTCTCCTTGATGTTCAATTCTCAAGGTGGCCATTTTGATTCCCTCACGAACTTTGTAGGATTACCACTCAATTTTTTCTTTGCTAGATGCTGCTTACTGTTTTAGTTTGCAAATTATTGCAGGTTTTGCAAATGAAATCACAGCTCTACTAATTTGCTTATTGAAAATATTTATTTCCCTTTATTTTGACAGCCCCTGTTTTGCATAGAATGTGTCCAGTCAAATGGTTATAACACTCTGTATATTAATTTGTTTATTAATGTCACTGTAATTGTGGTTGGTATGCCTCAATGACTTTCCAGATTGGTTCTTATCAAATGATATAGTTAGATTCTTGGCATCTTGCCTCCTTGATGCTTTTCTTAAAGATCAAAGGATAGTTGCATCATATGAGTGTCATTAGAACAAGCATCGCAATGATCAAGATCACTTTTGGATTTGAGATAAAAGTCAAAATTTAATTAGGTCTAGCATTTATTTGGTTTTTATTATGGGCATGAGTTTGATTGTAGACTTCTAATTTTCGTTTCTATGGAAGCATTTAGTGCCTCTCCTATTAGTGCTCAAATTTTTATATTGACGAATTATTCTTATCTATCTAATAAAACATCTACCAATTTGAATTCCCCCCAAACCGTTATTATTAAGCATGCTTCCCAACTCTCACTCCCTCTCTCCCCTCTCTCATCTGTCTGTTACCTGATTTCTCTACTCCATTCTCTGATCTAATATTTTTCTCTCCTCTGTCCACTTTCTATTCTCTATTTGCCCAAACAGCCACCCACCACTGTCACACCTACTAGAGACCCACCACCATGGAGAGCAGCGACACAGTGTCTTTAGGTTCCTCTCTCTCTTCCCCTCTTCTCTCTCTCTATTTTTTTTTTTTTTTTTTTCTGCAACTCAACACACACCCACGCACATCACACAACACACACACACCCACACCCAGCGCACATTCTAATTTCTAACACACCCACCAAACACACACTTCACACAAACACACACACCCAGAAAACACAAAACCACGTCGCATGCACGCACCCCCACTGCCACTGCACAGCACACGTGTGCATATCCCTGCACCAACACTCACAGATTCACACACACCTCTCATACACACACAGTTGTATGTGCACACATCATGATCAATTGATTTAGGGTACAAATTATGGTTTATTTAGGGATTTTTGGTATGATTTTATTTGTCAATCTCACCCGAATATTGTTTTTTAGAAATTCTGATTTCAGCATACAAACTATGGTCGATTGTGGCTTTCTATCACAACTGTTAGTCGGCCCCTTCGTTTTCTATCAATCCATGTCATTTGATTTATGTGATATACTGCATATTCATTGAGTATTGGAGTTGAGCTCAAGTAAATTACTTTCCTGATTAAGGAATGATTGATTGGTTATTGTTCCTTTGGCTTTTGATGTGCAACATATTTTGACCTCTCTCTTATACTGGGTATTTGTTCTCTTAAATGTTATAGGGTTTCTTTTTTTTTTTTTTAAATTTAAATAGATTTGTATTAGGTTCTTTAAACGCTCTGTTTGGCAGTTGAGAAAAAAAAAAAAGAAATCTTTAAGTGGGTTTTTAATATGACGGTCTAGATTGTTTTTGCTATCAATCATTTGTTCAATTTTGTGCTACTACACTTAATAATTTTGTTGAGTGAGTCCACTATTTCCGAGATTGCATTGTGATTGACATTTTCTTAGTTCTTTAAGATTTATAACGCTAAAGGTTGAACCTTTGGGGTTTTGGTTTATGTGTCTTGATTTGAATTTTGGTGTGGGCTTTGATTGGTCTTTGTAAATCTCTATTCAGTCTATTTCTTTATCTCTTTAAAATAAGAGAATGGTTTTATGAGTTTTTTGTTCAAATTTCGATAGACTTCTTAATTGGTTTTTTGGGTTTGAGTTTTGGTAAAATTTTAATTTGTTTATATGTGGTTTCTTGTAGTAAATGGTGAGCTTTGCTTTTTGTATTTTTTTTATTTTAGCAAAATAGAAAATTTATTTTGAATTTGAAATTACTAGATTTGGGATTTTGTTTCAGCATCGGACTTGACAAGGTTTAGGTCGTGTGTATACATATTTTTTTTCCTTTTATGGTAGTCGATGCATTGGAAGCTATCAAATATATTAGACCATAGCGTTCTCTTGGCATTCTAATTCCCTATTTTTCATTGAATTGACCAACTTTCGCCGAATGTTTATGATGAGCCAAATATGAGGCCTGAGAATAGGGGGAGGGGAGGTGTGGACATTCTTGACCCCTAGTTATTCACCTTTTATAGGTGTCTGGGTTGGTCAATGCTAACTATAGGTGGTGTATTGGGGTTCTCCTTTTCAACCACATATGATGATTCTGAATTGGGCAAAGTTGATATCGGTGCTAGAAGCCGAATTGCACAAACAATCAATTTTTGCTCACCTTTTTTGGCTAATCGGTNCCCACACCCACACCCAGCACACATTCTAATTTCTAACACACCCACCAAACACACACTTCACACAAACACACACACCCAGAAAAAACAAAACCACGTCGCATGCACGCACCCCCACTGCCACTGCACAGCACACGTGTGCATATCCCTGCACCAACACTCACAGATTCACACACACCTCTCATACACACACAGTTGTATGTGCACACATCATGATCAATTGATTTAGGGTACAAATTATGGTTTATTTAGGGATTTTTGGTATGATTTTATTTGTCAATCTCACCCGAATATTGTTTTTTAGAAATTCTGATTTCAGCATACAAACTATGGTCGATTGTGGCTTTCTATCACAACTGTTAGTCGGCCCCTTCGTTTTCTATCAATCCATGTCATTTGATTTATGTGATATACTGCATATTCATTGAGTATTGGAGTTGAGCTCAAGTAAATTACTTTCCTGATTAAGGAATGATTGATTGGTTATTGTTCCTTTGGCTTTTGATGTGCAACATATTTTGACCTCTCTCTTATACTGGGTATTTGTTCTCTTAAATGTTATAGGGTTTCTTTTTTTTTTTTTGAATTTAAATAGATTTGTATTAGGCTCTTTAAACGCTCTGTTTGGCAGTTGAGAAAAAAAAAAGAAATCTTTAAGTGGGTTTTTAATATGACGGTCTAGATTGTTTTTGCTATCAATCATTTGTTCAATTTTGTGCTACTACACTTAATAATTTTGTTGAGTGAGTCCACTATTTCCGAGATTGCATTGTGATTGACATTTTCTTAGTTCTTTAAGATTTATAACGCTAAAGGTTGAACCTTTGGGGTTTTGGTTTATGTGTCTTGATTTGAATTTTGGTGTGGGCTTTGATTGGTCTTTGTAAATCTCTATTCAGTCTATTTCTTTATCTCTTTAAAATAAGAGAATGGTTTTATGAGTTTTTTGTTCAAATTTCGATAGACTTCTTAATTGGTTTTTTGG
The DNA here is from genome assembly GCA_963454935.2 of Ilex paraguariensis. Classification (NCBI taxonomy): domain Eukaryota; kingdom Viridiplantae; phylum Streptophyta; class Magnoliopsida; order Aquifoliales; family Aquifoliaceae; genus Ilex; species Ilex paraguariensis. The sequence goes on along the minus strand of CAUOFW020005136.1, from coordinate 412,451 downwards.
GTTTGAATTTTGGTAAAATTTTAATTTGTTTATATGTGGTTTCTTGTAGTAAATGGTGAGCTTTGCTTTTTGTATTTTTTTTATTTTAGCAAAATAGAAAATTTATTTTGAATTTGAAATTACTAGATTTGGGATTTTGTTTCAGCATCGGACTTGACAAGGTTTAGGTCGTGTGTATACATATTTTTTTTCCTTTTATGGTAGTCGATGCATTGGAAGCTATCAAATATATTAGACCATAGCGTTCTCTTGGCATTCTAATTCCCTATTTTTCATTGAATTGACCAACTTTCGCCGAATGTTTATGATGAGCCAAATATGAGGCCTGAGAATAGGGGGAGGGGAGGTGTGGACATTCTTGACCCCTAGTTATTCACCTTTTATAGGTGTCTGGNTTTTTTTTTTTTTGAATTTAAATAGATTTGTATTAGGTTCTTTAAACGCTCTGTTTGGCAGTTGAGAAAAAAAAAAAAGAAATCTTTAAGTGGGTTTTTAATATGACGGTCTAGATTGTTTTTGCTATCAATCATTTGTTCAATTTTGTGCTACTACACTTAATAATTTTGTTGAGTGAGTCCACTATTTCCGAGATTGCATTGTGATTGACATTTTCTTAGTTCTTTAAGATTTATAACGCTAAAGGTTGAACCTTTGGGGTTTTGGTTTATGTGTCTTGATTTGAATTTTGGTGTGGGCTTTGATTGGTCTTTGTAAATCTCTATTCAGTCTATTTCTTTATCTCTTTAAAATAAGAGAATGGTTTTATGAGTTTTTTGTTCAAATTTCGATAGACTTCTTAATTGGTTTTTTGGGTTTGAATTTTGGTAAAATTTTAATTTTTTTATATGTGGTTTCTTGTAGTAAATGGTGAGCTTTGCTTTTTGTATTTTTTTTATTTTAGCAAAATAGAAAATTTATTTTGAATTTGAAATTACTAGATTTGGGATTTTGTTTCAGCATCGGACTTGACAAGGTTTAGGTCGTGTGTATACATATTTTTTTTCCTTTTATGGTAGTCGATGCATTGGAAGCTATCAAATATATTAGACCATAGCGTTCTCTTGGCATTCTAATTCCCTATTTTTCATTGAATTGACCAACTTTCGCCGAATGTTTATGATGAGCCAAATATGAGGCCTGAGAATAGGGGGAGGGGAGGTGTGGACATTCTTGACCCCTAGTTATTCACCTTTTATAGGTGTCTGGGTTGGTCAATGCTAACTATAGGTGGTGTATTGGGGTTCTCCTTTTCAACCACATATGATGATTCTGAATTGGGCAAAGTTGATATCGGTGCTAGAAGCCGAATTGCACAAACAATCAATTTTTGCTCACCTTTTTTGGCTAATCGGCCTATTTTGGCTAATCGGAAAAGGTACCTTGATTTACTTTCTGTGGGATGTAAGACTTTCATATTTGTTATTTTTCTTCACTTTTTCTTCATTATTGTTGTGATCAACTTACTTCGTTTAATGCATATTGTAATTCATGCCTTAAATTTTAAAGGACTATGCCCTAAATTTCTAATGNTGAATTTAAATAGATTTGTATTAGGCTCTTTAAACGCTCTGTTTGGCAGTTGAGAAAAAAAAAAGAAATCTTTAAGTGGGTTTTTAATATGACGGTCTAGATTGTTTTTGCTATCAATCATTTGTTCAATTTTGTGCTACTACACTTAATAATTTTGTTGAGTGAATCCACTATTTCCGAGATTGCATTGTGATTGACATTTTCTTAGTTCTTTAAGATTTATAACGCTAAAGGTTGAACCTTTGGGGTTTTGGTTTATGTGTCTTGATTTGAATTTTGGTGTGGGCTTTGATTGGTCTTTGTAAATCTCTATTCAGTCTATTTCTTTATCTCTTTAAAATAAGAGAATGGTTTTATGAGTTTTTTGTTCAAATTTCGATAGACTTCTTAATTGGTTTTTTGGGTTTGAATTTTGGTAAAATTTTAATTTGTTTATATGTGGTTTCTTGTAGTAAATGGTGAGCTTTGCTTTTTGTATTTTTTTTATTTTAGCAAAATAGAAAATTTATTTTGAATTTGAAATTACTAGATTTGGGATTTTGTTTCAGCATCGGACTTGACAAGGTTTAGGTCGTGTGTATACATATTTTTTTTCCTTTTATGGTAGTCGATGCATTGGAAGCTATCAAATATATTAGACCATAGCGTTCTCTTGGCATTCTAATTCCCTATTTTTCATTGAATTGACCAACTTTCGCCGAATGTTTATGATGAGCCAAATATGAGGCCTGAGAATAGGGGGAGGGGAGGTGTGGACATTCTTGACCCCTAGTTATTCACCTTTTATAGGTGTCTGGGTTGGTCAATGCTAACTATAGGTGGTGTATTGGGGTTCTCCTTTTCAACCACATATGATGATTCTGAATTGGGCAAAGTTGATATCGGTGCTAGAAGCCGAATTGCACAAACAATCAATTTTTGCTCACCTTTTTTGGCTAATCGGTCTATTTTGGCTAATCGGAAAAGGTGCCTTGATTTACTTTCTGTGGGATGTAAGACTTTCATATTTGTTATTTTTCTTCATTATTGTTGTGATCAACTTACTTCGTTTAATGCATATTGTAATTCATGCCTTAAATTTTAAAGGACTATGCCCTAAATTTCTAATGTTTAGTTTGGGAAATCTACCCTGCACATATTTTACACCTCTCTCTCTCTCCTCTTCCCTCCCTCCCTCCCTTCCTCTTTCTCCTCTTTTTTTTCCCACCATTTGCGACCCCAAACCCACCCTTTCATCAGACCACTGCCACAACCACCAGCTTCCTCCTCCCCCCAATATAAAGCACATGCAGTGCTTGTTGAAATGCCGCAACAGAAATACCCCAATCTCTAGTTTTTGTTTAATCTGAACCCGTGTGCCTCAATCGGTGATAGAGGTGGCAAAAACACTACAATGAAGAGACTGTACTAAACTCATTTCTTTTGATTTTTTTTTTTTGGAATAGATTATTCACCATTTTTACTAAACTCTTCTCTATTTTTGTTTAGTTCTTTGTGTTGACAATACGTGAAAGCTCGCTAGGTGTCAGAGACTCCTAAGAAGAAAGTAGAGTTATGAAAAAGCTATGGAAATGCTACAAAATTCTAATAAGTGATGTTTTTAGCACTTCTATTTATAAAAAATTCCACTATAATTTGGGTTTGGGTTTGAATTAGTTGAAGAGTTTGAGTTTGGGTGCNCACTAGGTGTCAGAGACTCCTAAGAAGAAAGTAGAGTTATGAAAAAGCTATGGAAATGTTACAAAATTCTAATAAGTGATGTTTTTAGCACTTCTATTTATAAAAAATTCCACTATAATTTGGGTTTGGGTTTGAATTAGTTGAAGAGTTTGAGTTTGGGTGCAATGATACTTTTATTTGGATTGAAATGATATGTTATTCGGAGTGTTGCCTTATCCTTTGATTTTTTGTGAACTTACTCCATCTAATGCCAATCTATGTTTTTTTTTTTTGGTGAACTTCACGACAGGCAACAACTATCGGCGGTGCAGCTCTAGTGACTAGCGACGGCACAACTCAAATGGCGACAGTGACCTCCTAAAGAGTGGTTTGTTTTTTGTATTTGTTATTTTAAGGGGTTTTACATTTGTTTAGGCGATTTATATTTTTTTGTCGTTATTTATTTTTTTGTAGGTTGTCTCGGATTCACACGGCCATGCCACTTTCAACGTCACGCCACCGTCCTATTCATCGATAAGATTTTGGTTTTAGTTTTTTATAGGTTGTCTCATGTAGCTTTGAAGGTATGATAGATAGCTTTGTCTAAACCTTGAGATGTTACTTTCATTTTAGTCCATTATAGTCAATGATTTCCCTTGTGTGTTGATACAAGGACACTCAGGGTTGCAAGAAAGTTTGATGACCCCAATGATGAATGCCCCATTTTGGTAAACTAGATTAAGGAATGATTCATTTTGCAATTGTACAATATAATTATGTTTTGTGGTCATTCTTTAATCGTATGGTTAATATTATTATGATAGTTGGTAAATAATTGTGTTTGGGCCAGGGACTATGGGTTAAAATTATTATGTTTTTTTATAGTAGTTGGAAAAAATTTGTAAATAGGCAAAACAATGGTTAATATTATGATTTTTTTTTGTAGTAAATAATTGTGTTTAGGCAAGACAATGGTAAATACTATTACGTTGTCGTGGTAGTTGGTAAATAGTTGTGTTTAAGCATGGATATGGTGTGATTTGGATATGATTATGAAATATATAAGTTTTGTAGGCATGTTATATTTGTGGGATCATATTTTCAGGAGATACTCTATGTAATTCAAGGGTATAAAATTTTGAATTGGGCAAATCTTGGTTTTTGTTGATTTATTGACGTAGAGCTTGGTTTAGAAGTAGTTTATATCATTTTGATGTGTGATTGAAGTTGTTTGGAATTGAAAATTTTTATGGGTTTATTCTAATTTTTTTAGAAAACGGTTGTACCATAAAATCTTTTGTTTGGTCTGTCACTTTTTCAAAAATTCATATGGTGCAGTTGTTGTGGTTAGTTGTTCATGTAGGAAGAATGATTTTCTGTTGTTTTAGATGCATAAAAGTGGTATGTTTAGGATTTAACTACATCCATTTTATTTGGTCAATTGTATAGGCAAACACAGATTGATTTGTGGGTCCTCATTTAGAATAGACAACACAATTTAATTGAATTGGTGCAATATTAAGTTAGGAATGCCATGCAAGTTTCTTGGTTTCTTTGTTTTTTTTTTTTTTGATAAGTCTTGGTTTATTTGTTTAATTAGTATTTTCTAAAGGGTGGATTGTGTAATTAGAATTTTGATTGTCTATACACATTGATAGTTCATTGGGTTTCTATTTTTAGGGGATGTCCAAATATTTTTAAAAGCACAAAGAAAAATTGTTTTGATTAAATATTCACAATTTTTGTTTAGCATAACATAGTGCATTTACGCATGAACATTCCTTGTAATTGCATTCCTTCTAACAACTAAAAAGAAACCATTATGACCCACTTTATTTCATCAAAGTCATGGCATTAAGTTGGATATGTGAATGTTGGTCCTTAAATTGAGCTTCTCTTGCTAGGCGCTACCATTAGTTCTAACAAGGTATGTAGTTTCAACAATATAAATATTGTGTTATTAGAATGATTTATGGGACTTTGATCATTAAAGTTGGGTTTACTCCATATCTTTATTGAAATTTGTCTTCACGAGAATCTTTATAATGCCTTGTTGATCATGGGTGTGTTAAGAATATAGTTTAGGCTTTCAGCTTAATGCATGTGTACATTCAGTGTATGATTGTTTTGTATTTAAGAACAATGTTCGTCTTTTTTTTTTTTTT
>CAUOFW020005136.1:379657-406534 GCA_963454935.2 Ilex paraguariensis | reverse complement strand
TTTTAACTACATCCATTTTATTTGGTCAATTGTATAGGCAAACACAGATTGATTTGTGGGTCCTCATTTAGAATAGACAACACAATTTAATTGAATTGGTGCAATATTAAGTTAGGAATGCCATGCAAGTTTCTTGGTTTCTTTGTTTTTTTTTTTTTTGATAAGTCTTGGTTTATTTGTTTAATTAGTATTTTCTAAAGGGTGGATTGTGTAATTAGAATTTTGATTGTCTATACACATTGATAGTTCATTGGGTTTCTATTTTTAGGGGATGTCCAAATATTTTTAAAAGCACAAAGAAAAATTGTTTTGATTAAATATTCACAATTTTTGTTTAGCATAACATAGTGCATTTACGCATGAACATTCCTTGTAATTGCATTCCTTCTAACAACTAAAAAGAAACCATTATGACCCACTTTATTTCATCAAAGTCATGGCATTAAGTTGGATATGTGAATGTTGGTCCTTAAATTGAGCTTCTCTTGCTAGGCGCTACCATTAGTTCTAACAAGGTATGTAGTTTCAACAATATAAATATTGTGTTATTAGAATGATTTATGGGACTTTGATCATTAAAGTTGGGTTTACTCCATATCTTTATTGAAATTTGTCTTCACGAGAATCTTTATAATGCCTTGTTGATCATGGGTGTGTTAAGAATATAGTTTAGGCTTTCAGCTTAATGCATGTGTACATTCAGTGTATGATTGTTTTGTATTTAAGAACAATGTTCGTCTTTTTTTTTTTTTTCTGAATTGCATAGCGTCCTCAAGTTGAGATACGTTGGTTGCATTCAAATTAACTCTATTGTAAGTGATTGGTCATTCGACATGATGAGGAATTTTATGAGTTTGCCTATGTTCAGTCTTGAGTTTCTGTACCCGAATTGTGGTTTTGTTTTGTTTTTAGTGTTTCATGCTCTGTATGGTTGCTAGAAAATGCTCCCCCCCGAATTATCTTTTTGATTATGTATAAATTTTTGCCTTGTTTATATGCTATTTATTTTTCTACAAAAAAAAAAAAAAATAGGTTTAGGGTTTATGTTTAATATATTTAATCCAATCTTGAAGATCTGACTTTTATTCAATTACTTTTCTAATTAACATTGTTTGGAACATATTCTTTTCTTTCTTATTACATTTGTTTAGAAAGCAACATGCTATAGACAAACCTTTAAGTAATTGTGCATAATTTTGATACTTGGTTAGGTTAATGCTTGAAGTAATTATGTTTGGCAATTGCACCCAATTAATAACCCTCGTGCATTTCTCCCAATAAGCTTTTCCAAAATTGAAATTTATATCAACTCATTCATTCCCCCAAATTAATTTGCCTCAATTTCATCTCTTTCATGCATTTTGAGATTTGGGATTGACCTTATTTTTTGGGGATAATAAACATTAAGTAAATTACTAATTCGGTTCATATTGCGCAAATGCAGGATTGTCAGAGATTATTATAGAAGTTGTGTAGAGTAGAAATCTTTTCACGAGTGGTAATTTTACATAATTGTAATGTAGTTTTTGATGATTTATTGGAGTAGACATTGATTTAAAAGTAGTTTATATTGTTTTATTGTGTGTGCAAGTTGCTTGGGATAGGAAAATTTATGGACTATTTCTAAATTTTTGAGAAAATGGTTGTGTATCACACAATTTTATGTTTGACATGTCACAAGTATTTATATGGTGCGGTTGTTTTGGTTAGTTATTCATGTAGTAAGAATATTTTCAGATGCATAAAAAGAGCATATTGTTTATTTTTTAACCACATTCATTTTACTTGGTCCTTTGGACAGACGGTGTTTATTGATTTGTAGGTCTTAATTTAGAATAGGAAGCACGAATTGATGGGATTGGTACAATTGAACTTAAAAGAATGACATGAGAGATTCACAGTTATTTGTCTATAATAAAGGGAGTTAGTCATTTGAATTTTATCCATATATATTTTTTCCGTTTATTTTTATCACATCACTCATTTCTATCACAAGTTGAATGTTAATTTTTGATTGATTTTTGGCTCAAAATATAATTTTAATTTTAAATATTGTTTATATACGATAATGAATATATATATTTGATAGAAACGATTTTTTATTGATAAAAAATGGAGTACATCATTCTGAATAAGATGTGTTTGTTACAAATGAAGGGCATTGTTCCCTCCATAAGCAAGGATTCATGCAACTATTTGCATATTTTGTCAGGCAATTTGCCACCGCATTTCCTTCTCTATGAGTCCATGAAGTTGAGTACTCTTTGAATCCTTTTACTAAGCTGTTAATTTGATCAGTGAACTTACTTTGCAAAATTCCATGAACTCTTCGAGAATACACCAGAACACTCCTCCGACTCGAAAACAGCCACATCAAAGTTGATCTTTAGAACACCCAAAGGGGGAGGAGACCACTTACCAGCTTCTAAATGGAGAGATTGTAAGTATTGTTGTGTCATTATTTCAATCTTCTGACGAGACCAAAATTAAGTTAGGCGGTCGGATTTTGTTGTATCGTGTCTTCAAAGACGAGTTATTGATAGTATTTTTTAAAGTAGAATGAGAATGAAATTCAAGGTTAAGAAGCATCACTATAGTATAGTAATTAAGAAACTTTGTATTTGAGCTTTAATATGTCAAAAAATATCAACATTGTGTGCAATTTAGTATATAATCAAATCGTGAATTAAATTAAATTTAATTTTTTAGCAAAAAACTTGTTTGTCATTACTGGTATGAGTTGTTTGGCAATAAGTTTAAAATTTCTCTTAGCCATGAACCTATTTGAGTTGTGCGAAGTCACTCATTACTTAAATTCGTATGGTTTGAACAAACTAAAATCAAGAAGCGTTCGGACTCATCAAATCATTTAATAGCTGTGTTCTAGGACAGGTATATCGAGGGTGTATCGTGCTAGGACGCCCTCTTGGTGCATACATATTGTTTTTTTTTTGGGTAAATCTACATAGCTTTTATTTAAAATTGCCCCATGAACATTATATTATCCTAATTTATCCCATGAACTATGAAATTTATTTCAATTGCCTCTTTCGTTAAGATTAACCATTGCATTAGACAAACTAACTGTTAATCTTAATAGAATCTGTCTCATTTAATAATTAGTCTTAATGGAGTTTATCTCATTTTTCGATTAATCTTAATGAAAGGGGTAGATTGAAGTGAATTACATAGTTCAGGGTATAAATTAAGATAATTGAAAGTTGAGGGGCAATTTAAAACAAAAGTCATAGTTCATGGGATATTTATGAGATTTACCTTCTTTTTTTTAGTGGGGCTATTCTTACACCTTAAATATGTTTTCTCACCTCATTTAGTTATTTTGTTCCAAACTACTAAATTCACATCATCTATACTCATTTCTTTAATTACTAAATTCATCTCATTTATACACATTCAATTCAACTATTAAATATTTATAATATTAAACAGAACTGACTTTAATAAGTAAATTCAACAGTCTCAAAAAAATTCATTCAACAATCACTAACATTTCTCTCAAAATTATTCACGTTGTATTTTAGCTTCAGACATGAGTTATCCCTAGTATATGTTATAAAAGTGAAACAAAAATAATAATTGGAGTGAAATTTCAATATTCTAAGAAGGTCATTAATATTTTAACATATTTTTATTGATGTCTTTTAAATATTTTTTGGTGTTTTAGATATTTTTATTAAAGTTTGACTAATATTTTAAAAATAATTTTGAACTAATTTTTATTCTACTTTTGAAATATTTTCGTATTGAAGTATTGCAATAATAAATTGAAACGAAATTTTGATCAAATTGATATGAAATTGGATGAATTTAATTTTTAATTAGTAAATATAGAAGATGTGGGTTTAATAACTAATGAGCTAAGTATAAATGAGGTGAACTTAGAAGTTTGAAGTAAAAAGATTAAATGAAGTGGAAAAAGAAAAAAAAAAAACCACTAGTGATAAATATGCAATATATAACTTACACAAAGATGAAAATAATTTTTTTTTTCTTTTTTACAAGTCCACCCTAGTCATACCAAAGGGCTGTAGACCCGTCATTCATGGTGGTGGACGCCGTATAAGACCACCACTTCCTCTTGTCCGCCACCCAGTTAGACTAGTTGGTCTCTACTCAAAAATGCAAAGCCATTGCCCCTTCTTTTCCTTTTTCTTTCGTCGGCGGTATTAAAAGTTCCAATATTTTAAGATTAAGTTATAATTTTTTGAGTGTTTGAGTTACAACTAAAAAAATTATAATTTATCGCAAGTTTTTTTTATCGATCATGATTTTTTTTTTAAATGTCTAGTTACAACATTTAAAAAAAGAAGTTATAGTTGATTGAAATTGTTAATGATCAATGCCAATGTTCCCTGATCGTAACTTTATAATACCACTCCAAATATGTAAGAGTTGAGTTGGTGATGAGACATCAAAGAGTTGGAATTCAAGTAAAATGGTAATCCAAGCAACTAGGAACTGGTAATAAGGATTTAGGACCAAGAGTCTTAATCTAACTCTACACCGTACTTCTGAGACTTGGTGACAAGATTAATTGAGACACATCTTCCTATTAATACTAGCAATGCACCATGTGCGTTGTACGTGAATAATTTTTGTACATACAAATTAATAAAACATAATAGGTATATTTGTATCTAAATTAAATATCATCAAAAATTTATCAAACTTAGTTTACATTGCTTATATTTTATTATGTTTGTTCTCAAAATTCTTAGTTCTAACTATAAAAAATATAAAAAAAAGATTTAAAAAAAAAAAAGAAATAGTTAAATTTATATTTTTTAGAATTTTGTGATTGAGATTATTTTTTAGTGATGTTTGAGAATTAAATTTTTTGAAATTCATTTGATTAGGATGTCATTTATAATTCCTTGAATAAAAACATAATAATTGTCAATATACTAATCACATTGAAACCTTACTATAATTAGGAATTAATTAGGTCAATTAGGATAACATTTAATATACTACTCTATAATATATATTATCAAGCATATTAAAAATCTAAAAAATTTAAGTTTTACTTAAAAATATGCTACAATATCTATTTTTGCGTAAAATCTTAATACAACTTGAAATGTTTATTGTGATTAAAGAATTATACTCATGTAATAAAAATTATTTTTAAAAAATTATATATATAATTTTTTTTTATCTTAGAATTAAAAGGGTTAAAATTTTCGATGAAAAAAAAATACATATATATAGGCATAATATTATCTTTGCATATAAGATAAGTAATATTAGATTGACGGAATTTTTGAATTTTTATTGAAAATATAATAATGCATATTTTTTAAAGATAATATAATCAAATAATATTTTTTTTATAAAAACTAATTAAATAATTAAAAGCATAGTTTTTAAACCCGGCCCGGACACCAACTCGGAGAAGGGACCGGGTCAATGGATTTCTGGTTCAACCACTGGGTCACTGGTCGAACCGGTGATATAATAAAAAAAATAAAAAATAATTATTAATGATGATAAATAGACTAAAAAATTAAAATAGTTATAAAAATAACATGTTTAATATATATTAAATCAAACAAAGTTATCAAGCCTGAATCACTTAATTGCATTCAATTAACAAACCAATGCATTCAATTAACAGCTCAGCTTCCACCCTCAAACTTGAATCACTTAATTGCATTCACTTAATTTTGAGTTAACAAACACTGAACGAATGATTTAGGATTTAGGGCAAAACAGAAGGGGAAAAGAAAAAGACACAAAAATGTAAAAAAAAAACATATTTATACTAAAGGAACAAAACCGGCCGGTTTTGTAAACCCGGTCCGGTTTTCACAGGTTATCGGTTTTTTGACCGGTTCACCGGTTTTATTCCGGGTTCTTTGCTCAAACGGTCCAATTACAAAACCGGCCCGGTTAGAGGACCGGTTCACCGGGTCACCAGGTCAACCCGTCGGGCCGGGGCGGATTTTAAAACACTGATTTGAACATTAGACTTAATTAAACATCAATAAAATGGGGGCCCAAAGCAAGGGCTTNGAGTACCGGTTCATCGGGTCACCGGATCAACCCGCTGGGCCGGGTCGGGTTTTAAAACACTGATTAAAAGAGATGTTATAGATAATTTATAGATTTAAAAATATAAGGATATAATAGTAATTTAAATATTTAATTGTGAAATAATAGAATGATCTTTACAATCCTTTATAAGGGTAAAATAGAGATTCAAAAATTTTTCATCTTAAAGCATTTTTATAAGTGGTATAGATAGATAAAGACTACTGTAAATAAAGGCATCAGATACCAAGTAATTCATTCGATCCTACTCTATTGACTTCATACTATTCTTCGACTTGTGTTCTTCATGGTCCAGTCCACATCTCTCTCTCTAGCTCTCTCTCACACACACAGTACAATTATTACATTAGTCTAATTGTATAAACCAATAATGTTGGTTGAATGACTTAAATGAGATGATAGCTACTCCAAGTCGATCTGTAATGGGACAATTGCATTGCTTTCTATAAATTTCTAGATGTCATGAATTAATGTAACAGTTGAGCTGGGTGGAATAGGAGGTGGATTTTTCTTGTAAAAGGGGACTCTGGAGTAAATATTGTGCGTAATAGTTATACCATGTCAATATTCTCATGTCGTGTAACTGCCCAATGATAAAGCAAATAAATGGGCAAGTGACTCCCATTTTTTGAATATGTGACGGTTATTATCTTACATGAATAGGTGATTATTTGAAGTAGTGACATTCATTTTGCTAATTTGTTTGTTTATTTGCATTTGGGATACACTGAACATGTGAATAAATCTCTCTCTTTCTCTCTCTCTCTGTATATGTTGCTAAATTAATTTGTTAATTTTATAACACCATACTTAGTTAAGTATGGGAAAATCAAGTTATTTTTAATTATCTTACCACATCTTGATATTTTTCAAATGACACAGAAACTCTAACCCGAGAATTTTTAATTTGTCTTTTAAAATAATAATTTGGATGAAACAAATCATTTTCGTCTTTCGTGAAAATAAAAAACACACACAACGAGAAAGCAATTTATTATGCCTTCACTCTCGTTTTGCCTCCTAAACCCATAAATTCCTACTATAAACTATTGTATTAATCTCTTTCTTTTAATTTTAATTATTTCATTTTAGTCCATTGAGTTTTTAATTTTTATGATTTTGGTTCAATTGGAAACAAAAATATAAGATAACTAACAAAGTGTTCAGGTGCATCTCACGTGATCACATTTGGGTTACTTTGGTCTCTCAAGTTTAGTCACGTGAGTTGCACGTGACTATCTCCATTAATCAATTTAAACTGCAGTTTTTTATTATACCAAAGTGATATAAATTAAAAATTTAAGGGATTAAATTGACACAATTAAAAGGTCGTGGACCAAATAGACACAAAGGACATAATTTTTGAAATAAAAATATATGGGAAACGTCCATGTCTCCTTAATTTTGGATCAAAATAAAACAAAATCGCATAGTTTGAGGGAAAGTGAAATAACTTTTCATTTAATTTGTAAAGGATATTTGAATAAAATTAGGGAAAATCATACTTTCCACCCTGAAAGATTTAAAAAATTTTAGTTTGTACTCTCAAAGATTAAATTTTTCACATTACTATTAAAATTTTAATTTTTAAGGGTACAATATAAGAATTTTAAATTTTTTGGTGTGCAAAAGGTTAAGTATTAAATATATCTTAGAGGATGCAAGTATATTTAATCTACGCGATATCTATTATTCTCATATCTTCATTTAGAGCAATGCTATTAGGACCTACTTTATTAATATAATTTATTATATATGGCCTGCGGATTGACTATGGATCCCATGAAATATTGGAATTTAATATTAATCCAATAATTCTAATGACATCACATTACTAGATCAACAAATTAACTCAGATTTGATGCACCACATACTAAGTATTTAATGCAGTAATTAAGAAGGAAACTCAACACAAACAAACACAAATTAAACGGTTCAGTTATGATGACCTACTCCACTATGAAGGGCTACAGTCGTCTGAGTATTTTATTGCTTTAGCAGTGTAAAGTATTTAGATGTGAGTAATGCTCTTCTGGGTAGATGGAGTTTACAATTTATAGACGTCTCTTAATAAATGGAGGAGTTATTCTCGTAACAGGTGAGACATTACAATTTATAGGCGCCTCCACCACACGAAAATGCTATGCAATCTCCTCATCATTGTCCAGAGACATACAAAACTGGTAGCATCCAGCTTTATTTGGTTTGCACACGAAAATGCATTGCAAATGCCTGGACCCTTACACCACTTAAAAGGAAAAGGTTTTCAAAGAAGGAATGGTCCCCACTTGTTTTTTTGTCACTATTTGAAAGTTGAAACTTTCATAGGAGAGGGAGCGGTGAGATTTGAATTTATGACGTAACAATTTATCGACGGACTACGGAATTATTGGACCATCATTGATTCTCGTCCCTATTTCTCTTCTACTTTACTCTTTTGACAAATATTTTGAAAAAAATAACGACTTGATGAAATATGAAACAAATTTTCGCCTCATTCCTTGATGAAATTCGAAGATCCATTTGACCAATTTCATTCATATGCATATATATATATATAGACACACACACACACACAGAGCTCATCCACATATATTATTCATTGACATGAACACCACATAAACTAGATCAACAACTTACAAAGCAAAAAAGAAAATTAAAATAGTAGAGAGATATGAAAGAAAACAAAGGAGTTGTAATTCCTACCTTTGTCCAGAGCTAGTAGTTGTAGGTTCAAAGTTTCGGTCCTTAAGCTTCTCCTTTTCCAACAATGGGGTCCTCTCTCTCTCTCTCTCATTTGTTTTGCTCGTATTTATACACTGAGGAGTGGGCTTCTGTCCAAGTAGTTGGTGAGTCATGGGCGGCAATGGAAGGGCTTAAATTGACGCATTGAGTCGTTAATAAAGTTATTTGAAATATAATTTGATTTGATTAAGTCGTAACTAGAGTCGTGGAAAACCCATTCCCTTTTTTTCCCGATACATTGCATTATCCCTTCTTTCCCCTGTCACGTAATAATAGTCCATTGCTTACCTTTGAAATTTCTCATTTTGATGGTAGGACTGACTTATTTTTAAATTCAATCATAGTTGATCATTTGTTGTATACTCGATCATGAAGTTTTTGGGGAGCTTCCGCTTTACATTTTTGGTTACAAACTGAAATAACAGTATGACATTGTTCTATATTAAAATATATAGTGCTTTAGGGTGGTTAGCTACCTCTCACTCTCTTAACCAAAAAAGTCACGGATCAATCCGTTCAAAATACAAGATTTGGTTTCTTTTGCCCTCTCACTAGCAAATGCAAAGCAGTTTCCTTATTTTTTTTATCTTTTTGAAAAAAAATAATAATGATCATTATACGAGGCTCCTTGCAGGTGTTAGAAGAGTCATATGTACAAAATTTTATCCTGGTAAAACCTATATCCGCATTGCAAACACTGATTTTTTGAATGAATTTACTGTAGCGATCTAAATGTTATGCACGTATAAATCTCAAAAGGTATATGTACAATATTTTAAAAGTCAAGAGGTTTAACTGATTAAGTAAAAAATCTCAGGAAGTTTGAATATAATTCTTCCAATATTTCAATTGATGCAGAAAACTGCGTTTTCTTGTCCAGACCCAAAGAAATATCTAATGGAACAGAGCAATCCCACCCACCCCTGGGGTTCCGGGAAATACAAGAATAGATATCGAGCATCATCAGTGATTTTCCCCAACCTCTATATGCTAGAGAAATTGGCAGAACCAACATACTAATGAGTGGCTTTTGNGTTCAGGTGCATCTCACGTGATCACATTTGGGTTACTTTGGTCTCTCAAGTTTAGTCACGTGAGTTGCACGTGACTATCTCCATTAATCAATTTAAACTGCAGTTTTTTATTATACCAAAGTGATATAAATTAAAAATTTAAGGGATTAAATTGACACAATTAAAAGGTCGTGGACCAAATAGACACAAAGGACATAATTTTTGAAATAAAAATATATGGGAAACGTTCATGTCTCCTTAATTTTGGATCAAAATAAAACAAAATCGCATAGTTTGAGGGAAAGTGAAATAACTTTTCATTTAATTTGTAAAGGATGTTTGAATAAAATTAGGGAAAATCATACTTTCCACCCTGAAAGATTTAAAAAATTTTAGTTTGTACTCTCAAAGATTAAATTTTTCACATTACTATTAAAATTTTAATTTTTAAGGGTACAATATAAGAATTTTAAATTTTTTGGTGTGCAAAAGGTTAAGTATTAAATATATCTTAGAGGATGCAAGTATATTTATTCTACGCGATATCTATTATTCTCATATCTTCATTTAGAGCAATGCTATTAGGACCTACTTTATTAATATAATTTATTATATATGGCCTGCGGATTGACTATGGATCCCATGAAATATTGGAATTTAATATTAATCCAATAATTCTAATGACATCACATTACTAGATCAACAAATTAACTCAGATTTGATGCACCACATACTAAGTATTTAATGCAGTAATTAAGAAGGAAACTCAACACAAACAAACACAAATTAAACGGTTCAGTTATGATGACCTACTCCACTATGAAGGGCTACAGTCGTCTGAGTATTTTATTGCTTTAGCAGTGTAAAGTATTTAGATGTGAGTAATGCTCTTCTGGGTAGATGGAGTTTACAATTTATAGACGTCTCTTAATAAATGGAGGAGTTATTCTCATAACAGGTGAGACATTACAATTTATAGGCGCCTCCACCACACGAAAATGCTATGCAATCTCCTCATCATTGTCCAGAGACATACAAAACTGGTAGCATCCAGCTTTATTTGGTTTGCACACGAAAATGCATTGCAAATGCCTGGACCCTTACACCACTTAAAAGGAAAAGGTTTTCAAAGAAGGAATGGTCCCCACTTGTTTTTTTGTCACTATTTGAAAGTTGAAACTTTCATAGGAGAGGGAGCGGTGAGATTTGAATTTATGACGTAACAATTTATCGACGGACTACGGAATTATTGGACCATCATTGATTCTCGTCCCTATTTCTCTTCTACTTTACTCTTTTGACAAATATTTTGAAAAAAATAACGACTTGATGAAATATGAAACAAATTTTCGCCTCATTCCTTGATGAAATTCGAAGATCCATTTGACCAATTTCATTCATATGCATATATATATATATAGACACACACACACACACAGAGCTCATCCACATATATTATTCATTGACATGAACACCACATAAACTAGATCAACAACTTACAAAGCAAAAAAGAAAATTAAAATAGTAGAGAGATATGAAAGAAAACAAAGGAGTTGTAATTCCTACCTTTGTCCAGAGCTAGTAGTTGTAGGTTCAAAGTTTCGGTCCTTAAGCTTCTCCTTTTCCAACAATGGGGTCCTCTCTCTCTCTCTGTCATTTGTTTTGCTCGTATTTATACACTGAGGAGTGGGCTTCTGTCCAAGTAGTTGGTGAGTCATGGGCGGCAATGGAAGGGCAATGATGTTTTCTAGCCTTCCTATGGGCGGCAATGGTAGGACAATGGTGCTTNCTTAAATTGACGCATTGAGTCGTTAATAAAGTTATTTGAAATATAATTTGATTTGATTAAGTCGTAACTAGAGTCGTGGAAAACCCATTCCCTTTTTTTCCCGATACATTGCATTATCCCTTCTTTCCCCTGTCACGTAATAATAGTCCATTGCTTACCTTTGAAATTTCTCATTTTGATGGTAGGACTGACTTATTTTTAAATTCAATCATAGTTGATCATTTGTTGTATACTCGATCATGAAGTTTTTGGGGAGCTTCCGCTTTACATTTTTGGTTACAAACTGAAATAACAGTATGACATTGTTCTATATTAAAATATATAGTGCTTTAGGGTGGTTAGCTACCTCTCACTCTCTTAACCAAAAAAGTCACGGATCAATCCGTTCAAAATACAAGATTTGGTTTCTTTTGCCCTCTCACTAGCAAATGCAAAGCAGTTTCCTTATTTTTTTTATCTTTTTGAAAAAAAATAATAATGATCATTATACGAGGCTCCTTGCAGGTGTTAGAAGAGTCATATGTACAAAATTTTATCCTGGTAAAACCTATATCCGCATTGCAAACACTGATTTTTTGAATGAATTTACTGTAGCGATCTAAATGTTATGCACGTATAAATCTCAAAAGGTATATGTACAATATTTTAAAAGTCAAGAGGTTTAACTGATTAAGTAAAAATCTCAGGAAGTTTGAATATAATTCTTCCAATATTTCAATTGACGCAGAAAACTGCGTTTTCTTGTCCAGACCCAAAGAAATATCTAATGGAACAGAGCAATCCCACCCACCCCTGGGGTTCCGGGAAATACAAGAATAGATATCGAGCATCATCAGTGATTTTCCCTAACCTCTATATGCTAGAGAAATTGGCAGAACCAACATACTAATGAGTGGCTTTTGTAATTTTTTTTTGAAAGGTAAATTAGACTTTGATCCCCTTAACTATGGCCTTTTTCTTGCATTTTCCTCCCAACTATTATGTTTATTACATTGTACCTTCAACTACATTGTTATCTTGATATTGTCCCAAAATTTTATTTTATTTTTTCTTCAATAAAAAATATATTTAACTAAAATAATAGGTAAAAAAATGAAAAAAGAAAAAATGCCCATTTTCTTCCAGAAACAACGACTAAATGGGTTATTTGTAGATAACATTAAAACATCCCCTTTTTATTATTCATGTTAATGGATCACATTGTCTAGGTTAGTAAATTATGTCAATTTTTTTTTTGTATCAATAGTGTTACTCATTACACTTTAGAATAGAAAATAAGTTGAATTCTTTCATGGATTAAATCTATATTACTTTAAAAAGTGAGCATATTTGAAAAATATTTGTTTCCACTTTTATCCTCTAAAATCACAACTATTTCATTCTTATCTCTCAACATTAAAAGCCAAAATAAACCAAAACGTCCTCATGTTCCAATAAAAAATCTACGCTTCCCAATCTTCTCTCTCTTGCCTGTCGTTTCATCTCCATCTTCCCTCACTCCAAATAAACTTTTTTTCTCTATCTTCTTTACCTTTTTCAGAAATCCTCGATGTTCCCTTCTTTCTCCTAGTCTTTCTCTCATGCTCTTAGCATGCATTACTTTACGCATTCAATTATCTCTGCGTTTCAACGTTTGGTGCATCTCTACTTTTTGTGGTATTGTTCTTCCATTGATATCTATTTTTTTTTTTTTTTTTGTGAATTTATTCTAGATTTTATGATACCAACAAAATTGAATTTTCACAGAGAAATCAGACACAAACACGCTATGTGTATTAGCATTCAGAAGAATAATTAAAATTTGGATACTGTTAAAAAGTCTAATAAATTGCTTCTTTAGACTAATAACAATAAAAAAAAAGAATGTTATAATTATCACGAATATAAATTATAACCGAACATTTTAGTAGAGAAGCTCGTTGGACATTGTAATTAACTTTGGTTAACTTTCATCGGTATGTTTGTAGTATATAATTTGAAGAATGAGACTTAAATAGTTTCCTAAAAGTTACGTACGTATGCTGCCTTTTAATTTGAAGAAGGAGATTTCACTCTTCATCAACCAATTTGCAGGTTGAACTATTGGTCTGGGCTCGTCCAAAATTTCCAAAAATTTTAGATCTATGCATCATTATTTATTTGTTTGGGATTTACCCGAGGATCAGAGCAGCATTCTTCCAGCTATGAGATTAAGCTATCATCACCTTCCTTCTCAATTGAAGCCAATGTTTGGATACTGCGCCATATTTCCAAAGGACTACGAGTTTGACAAGGACGAGTTAGTCTTGTTATGGATGGCAGAAGGTTTTCTGCAACAATCACAAAGAATGAGGAAATGCATGAAAGAGTTAGGTGATGATTGCTTCAATGAGTTGTTATCAAGGTCATTCTTCCAACCTTCAAGTGGCATGAAATCAAAATTCACGATGCATGACCTTTTGAATGATTTAGCTCAACATGTTACGGGAGAAATATGCTTTAGGATGGAAGATAATATGGACAACAATGAACGGTGTAACATTTCTCCGAAGGCTTGCCACTCGGCATTCATGCGCCATTACTGTGAAGTGTACAAAAGATTCAAGGCATTTGATCATGAACTTCATCGCTTGCGAACATTCTTAGCACTACCAATTTCTAAGTCAGATACAAGGCAAACCTTCTGTTTAAGCAATGGTGTTTTAGTTAACATACCGCCAAAATTACTGTACTTAAGAGTCTTATTATTGACTGAGTATGATATAAGCGAGTTACCCAACTCGATTGGCGATTTGAAACATCTTCGGTTGTTGAATTTATCAGGGACATCAATTAAATGGTTGCCAAAATCAGTGACTGATCTCTATAATTTGCAGACATTATCGTTGCATCGTTGTTCTGAGCTTTGTATGTTGCCCACAAACTTTGGCAATTTAGTTAACCTTCGCCATCTTGGCAAAAAATTACAAGAAATGCCCCGAGGGATAAGTAAATTGATAAGTTTGCAGCAATGCCAAAGTTTGTTTTGTGTAAAAGTGGCGGATTGGGACTTAACCATTTGAACAACCTAGAGCTTCTACAGGGGATGCTTTCTATTGTAGGGTTGCAAAATGTTAAGAATGTGCGGGATGCAGAGGAGGCCAACTTAAATAATAAGCGAGAGCTTGATGAGTTAGAATTGCTATGGAGTAGTGAGGTTCAAGATTCTCAAAATGAAGAGCTTCAAGCGAACGTACTCAACATGCTACGGCCCCATAAAGGATTGAAACGTCTCAAAATTGAGTTTTACAGGGGCTTAACATTCCCCAGTTGGATTGGGGATCTGTCGTTCTCAAAAACAACGCAGATTAGTCTAAAAGGATGTACAAAATGTGCGTCTTTGCCACCACTGGGTCAGCTACCTCTGTTGAAAGAACTACACATTCAAGGCATGCATGCAATAAAGAACGTGGGAGCCGAGTTCTACGGGGATGGTGGCTCATTAGAGACTCGATTCCCGTCACTCGAGACTCTAAGCTTTGAGGATATGCCGGAATGGGAAGGATGGTGTAGTTGTATTGGTGTTGAATTTGTAGGACATTTCCCTTGCCTTCGTCAGCTTACCATGGCCAAGTGTCCTAAACTGGTAAGTGTCTCAGTCCTAAGGCTTCCTTCTCTTTGCAAATTAAAGATAGAACGTTGTAGAGAGGTGGTTCTAAAAAGTCTCATTGAATTAACCTCTCTAAGACAACTGTTTATTAAGGATATTTCGGGACTGACCCATTTGCAAGAAGAATTCACTCATTTCTTGGTGTCACTTGAAAATTTTGAAGTGTGTGACTGTGCTGCACTAGTGACTCTGTGGCAGAAGGGGAATACACCACAACACCTTTCCCATTTGCAACACTTAAGTGTCGAGGGATGTTCCGAACTTGTGTGCTTGACTGAAGAAGATCAAATGCTACCTTGTAATCTTGAATCTTTGCGAGTATCTGGATGTGATTGTCTGGGGAGGTTGCCAAATGGCCTGGAAAGCCATACTTCTCTCAAAGTATTGGAATTGGAAAGGTGCCCAAAGCTCGTGTCCTTTCAAGAGGCCAATCTCCCGCCCATGCTTAGAAGTCTTAGGTTAACAGACTGCAGTTCACTAGAATCCCTGCCTAATTGCAACTCTTGTCTTGAGGAGTTGTGCCTCAACGAGTGCTCGTCTCTGAGATGCTTGCCAATGGATACATTTTCCTCCACCCTGAAGTCACTTGAGATTCGTAATTGCGAGGAATTAGGGTCAATTTTAGAGCCGATTAGACTGAACATAATCATGGAGGAGCCAGGATGTTTTAGGATCAGTGATTGGCCAAAGTTGGAGAAGTTATCTGTATCTATGCCGCCTTTTTATTGTGATTTGTCTTATAAGAAGGGACAACCGTTCCCAACAGGAAGTAGTTTGATTACTCCCAACCTCAGAAGGCTTCGTATCAGTGGTATTGCGAATGACATTTGTTTTGCAAGCAAGTTTCAAAGCCTCACATCCCTTACAGTCTTGTTCATGTCTTATTGTGATAATCTTGAGTCCTTTCCTCAAGAGAATTTGCCCCCCAACCTTAAAGATATTTTTATCTTAAATTGCAATAATTTGAAGCCTCTATCAGAGTGGGGCCTCCACAGACTCTCTTCTCTTCAAAACTTTCACATGAATGGTGTATGTATACCCAGAGCTACATTCCTTGCCGGATGAGTGTTGGCTTCCTTCTACTCTAACACGGCTTACGATCGTAGACATGCCTAACCTCAGTTCTTTCTCTAAGGGTATCCACAACCTCACCTCTCTTAATGCCCTGCATATCGACAAGTGCCCTAATCTTCGTTCCTTGCCTGACGAAAGAACACTCGCCACACTCTCAAGCCTAATCATCTCAAACTGCCCACTTCTTGAACAACGGTGTTTGAAGGATAAAAGAGTAGATTGGCAAAAGATCGCCGACATCCCTTATATTCGTATATATCAATAGAGTTGAAATTAAGTTGGACTACTTCTGAGGGAGGATAAGGATGAGTTCAGAGTCCATCCCCACTTGCTTATCTCAGGTTCAGGTGCCTTCCATTTATGACACTCATAAACAAAGTATAGAATATGTATTTTTATGGTTAGATGGTGTTGCTCTTCCACATGTTTATTCTAGTTTAAGAGTCCCTCCTTGAGGTCATTATCGTAAGAAGTCTTGGTATGTTTACAAGGATTCAACACCTATTGTCAAATTAGTTAAAAATCTTTCTATATTTTTTGGTACTCCAGATCCCAATCAATTCTTGAATTGGTTAGTTAATTTAGAAGAATATTTTGACTGAAATGACATGATATTTCAGATTCCCATTCTGTCCATTTTACTTAATTGATGTTAGAGTGTTTCGCCAAGCAGTATTGGCAANATATTTCAGATTCCCATTCTGTCCATTTTACTTAATTGATGTTGGAGTGTTTCGCCAAGCAGTATTGGCAAGCAATCCAAAAAAGCCTAGTAGTTTAGGAGAATCATTTATCACTTGGATTGAAATGAGATATAAATTGAAAAATAAGTATTTGCTACTTCCTACAATAATCAATTTTATGACCAATGGCTCAATCTTAGATAATATTCTTCTAGTGTCTCTGATTGCTTTTCCCAATTCGATTATTTTATGTACTTGTATGATATTGTTGAAGAACCTTGGACAATTGATCAATTTGTTCTTAGATTGAGACAAAAAATTAGTAGGTAAGTTAAGCTATACACTTTTAATACGTTAGTTGCAGCCTATCAATATGCCCTAAAGGTTGNAGTTAAGCTATACACTTTTAATACGTTAGTTGCAGCCTATCAATATGCCCTAAAGGTTGAGAGATTTCATAAGAAATCCAAATAGAGCTTGATAGGTTCTCAATCACAGTCTGCTAAACAACATGACAGGACACCTCCCAATTTTAATTCCACCACATATGAATATCATGATTACTTGAATGATGTCCATGTTGTTTCGGCAGACTTTCCTAATCCGAATGTGACAAAGGCTTTAGATATGCTAGTATCGGATAAAGAGAAAAATGTTACTCATATTAACTTCCAACTCCCTCATTCAGTTTCATCAGATCAAAGTCCTCCTCCTTTGTCCCCACAAGAGTTCATATCAAAAGAAAGTGTGTGTGCGTCTTTGCTTGCGTCAATTCTTGAACCATCATTGATCTTGAAAATTGTGGAAAAATCGGTTGAGTCTACACCTATGCAAGATATTAAGCTAATCGAATCATTTATTNGCGTCTTTGCTTGCGTCAATTCTTGAACCATCATTGATCTTGAAAATTGTGAAAAAATCGGTTGAGTCTACACCTATGCAAGATATTAAGCTAATCGAATCATTTATTGCAGAATCTACTAGTGACTATTCTGTGTCTACTTGTCAAAGTCATTATGACTTTGTTACAGATTCTTCTTAATCTGAGATTGTTGGCATTATTCGAGATTCTGCTCCACTCAAGAGTGTTAACATTGTTTCTTTGCCTATTGTCAAGTGTTCAATTGAGTTTGTACTTNCCAAGTCATTATGACTTTGTTACAGATTCTTCTTAATCTGAGATTGTTGGCATTATTCGAGATTCTGCTCCACTCGAGAGTGTTAACATTGTTTCTTTGCCTATTGTCAAGTGTTCAATTGAGTTTGTACTTTCTTATTTTTAGCACCAGGGTGTTATAATTACTCCTTTGTCATTGATGTCTTGTTCCACTAAATGCATGCTGTTCAAATTTAATGGGAATTGTTTTCCTATTCTTGAGTTTGGATCTAAATTTGCTTAATTTTTCATTGAATGATAGTATTAATCCAGATTTTTATTTGGAGGACATGCTACTTAATCGAGGTACTCCAGTGCGTCATATTTTATTAGCAAATGTTCATACAGATGAAGATTTTTGCATTTATTCTGATCGATGGAAAAAAGTTGATAGTTCTTTCATTCTAGATGAGACATTATGTCATCTTCAATCGGTGCTCTTATGGTACTTCTGCTTTGAAGACTCTTGGAGGAGAGTTTTTCTCAATTGGGAGAGAATGATGAGAATCGTGTAAGAATTGGATAGATATTTTATATTAATCATGAGAGTAATTTAGATACTTTTAATATTTATTTTTTAAGNTGAATGATAGTATTAATCCAGATTTTTATTTGGAGGACATGTTACTTAATAGAGGTACTCCAGTGCGTCATATTTTATTAGCAAATGTTCATACAGATGGAGATTTTTGCATTTATCCTAATCGATGAAAAAAAGTTGATGGTTCTTTCATTCTAGATGAGACATTATGTCATCTTCAATCGGCGCTCTTATGGTACTTCTGCTTTGAAGACTCTTGGAGGAGAGTTTTTCTCAATTGGGAGAAAATGATGAGAATCGTGTAAGAATTGGATATATATTTTATATTAATCATGAGAGTAATTTAGATACTTTTAATATTTATTTTTTAAGTAATTTCTTTTAATTTTTAAGAGTTTATTTGTCATTACTTATTGGTTTTAGGGTTTTAGTTTTCATATATAAAGAGATGCATGTAAGAGTTTTATGGAGATAAGATTTTGATTATTATTGATTACTGATATTGAATCCTAATACTACTTCTTCCTCAAATTCGCTTTCTTTCTTCATTCCCTTCTCATCCCTAATTCTTCCATATTATGATCTACATCAATTTGGTATCAGAACTAATATGNGGGATGCATGTAAGAGTTTTATGGAGATAAGATTTTGATTATTATTGATTACTGATATTGAATCTTAATACTACTTCTTCCTCAAATTCGCTTTCTTTCTTCATTCCCTTCTCATCCCTAATTCTTCCATATTATGATCTACATCAATTTGGTATCAGAACTAATATGATCTACATCACTATCTCAACTTTATGATCTNAATTCTTCCATATTATGATCTACATCAATTTGGTATCAGAACTAATATGATCTACATCACTATCTCAACTTTATGATCTGTTCTTAACTTCTTTTCTGTCCAGTGTTTTGATTATTAATCAGTGATAATGCAGGCCGATTTCATGAAAATGCCATTTCCTAACAATAGCTTAGACGCAGTATATGCAATCGAGGCAATCTGCCATGCTTTAGACGCGGGTGTTTTCATTTTAGATGCTCAATCTTAACTTGAATTTTTCCCAAACTCTTTTTGTTTTGTTTGGGGTGATATCGTAACTGATATTGTTTTGTTTTTCATTCCT
Source organism: Ilex paraguariensis (assembly GCA_963454935.2). NCBI lineage: Eukaryota > Viridiplantae > Streptophyta > Magnoliopsida > Aquifoliales > Aquifoliaceae > Ilex > Ilex paraguariensis. Next base: position 386,695 of record CAUOFW020005136.1, on the reverse strand, counting down.
TTAGTTGCTCAGTCTAGAGGTTTTTCTTTGGATTGGGACTAATATTATCTTACTAATTTGGTTTTGCGGGAAACAAAGCTTCCATCAATTGTATTCTTCTTGGCTCAAATGGCTCAATAATCTTCATTCTTTGCCGAACGAAAGGACACTTGCCACACACTCTCAAGTCTGACCATCTAGAGCTGTCCGCTTGTTGAACAGCAGTGTTTGAAGGATAAAGGAGCAGATTGGCCCAAGATCGCTGAAATCCCGTGTTTATAGTTATTGATGGTCCTTTGATCCACTAACAAAGTTCAAGTAAGTTGGGCTTATGCTAAGGATGATGATGAGCTCAGAGTCTATACCCAATTGCTTATCTAAGGTTCCATTCATGACACTAGTCTCTTCTTGACTCTAAATTCAGTTTTTTTATGGCCTGGATTCCAATGTACTTTCTCTCCTATCAATTTTCCCACATCATCTCCTCTGTTATATTGATTAGTTTCACATTGCCCAAAACCCATAAAACTGTTAAATTTTGGATGAACAATAACTAAAGTTATGCTAATTGTTTTCATATCATCCCAAAATCCACCGGTATAGGGACATTTTCTTTCCAAAATAAACCAACTGTTCGTATTAACACGTGTGTTCCACTGCTGCTTATTATGTTGCTTGACTTTCTCATTTATGTTGGTGTTTGCAGATTGTCATGGAGGCGGTTTTAAAGAGCAACTTTCTTATTTGCCAACAATGGATGAGTTCAGCTGAAAACAAAAATGGCTGGAGAGGTAGACTATTGCCTATTACATGTNGAGCAACTTTCTTATTTGCCAACAATGGATGAGTTCAGCTGAAAACAAAAATGGCTGGAGAGGTAGACTATTGCCTATTACATGTCTACTTGTCATTGTTTTTTCTCGGTGTATGTTAATATTTATCATGTTCTTTGTAATGTTGTGAGGGCAGGGCAAGTAACTGCCAACTTGATGTTCTACAAAATGAATAATTGCAAGTTTAGTTGATTGTCATTTTGAGAACCTATGAAGGATTTTGCCCATTTGTTGGTTCCAGGATTGTAATTTTACTGAGCATTGTGTAGCTGTTGAGTTATTTTGCAGTTTTTTTTTTTTTTTTTTATGATCTTTGAAGCTGTTATTTGTTGGTTGTTATATTGAATTGGCAACTATTTTCGACTCCCCAGAAAACAAAAATTATTAAGGCAAAATCTGTTGGGATTCACTGCGCTTTAAACTCACAGATAAACACACAATCGAAGAACAAATTAAGAATATAAAACAATGAGAAACAAGAAAGAACAAGACACACAGATTTTATGTAGTTCGATAATTTGTCTACGTCCATGAAACTGTAGGGATTTCATTATATCAAAAATGAGTAATACAGAGGGCGGCTATATAGTTTCTCTCAAAACTTAATCATCAAAGTAGGTTTTTATAGTTTAAGCCTCCGTTCCATGAACCAAGTCTCAGAAAATTTTTCATTAAAAACCACGCAATATTATTTCGGGTCGGGTCATCATCCGAATCAACACAAAACTAGACTCCACAAAAAAAGGAACCCAACAAAATGAGGATATGAATTTCTCTCTCCTGTTATGCCTTGCTTTTTTGAGTCGTGCTCTACAAAAGTGATTACTCTGTTTAATTCTCTAGTGGCTTTCACAGCCGTGCTTGAGTAGGCATTTCAACATTGTCAGGTTCGGATTGTGCAAGGGATAACTCAATCCGGTCTATTCAGATATAATCCTAATCCGACCAACCAGATAGTTTGATGGATTAGAATAGGGGGGGAAAACACTTGCAAACAATGATAAATAATGTGAAAATCAGAATATGGAAGCCTGGGGCCCAAGGCTAGCAACGCCAAGAGACTTGGAAAGGATTTGGGGGTGTTTGATTCCTTAGAAAATTCAATAATTCGGAAGAGCGAAACTTGAGTTAAGAAGAATTTTGCGGAAGCTTAATGGGAGAGCCTCCTTCTGGGACTTTGTTGAAGCTTAATGTAGATGATGCTTCTAAAGGAAGCAGTGGTTTATCAGGAGGAGGGATGGTCTTGAGAGATTCCAAAGGGCTTGTAGTTTTGGCTGCTGCTGCTTTTTATGGAATANGGATGGTCTTGAGAGATTCCAAAGGGCTTGTAGTTTTGGCTGCTGCTGCTTTTTATGGAATAGGATCTAATATGGTGGCTGAATGCATGGCAATGCTTGATGGATTAAAGTTGATCAGGCAGTATGGTTTGGAGAATAATCAGTTTTTGATTGAATCTGATTCCAAAATGTTGGTTCAGATGGTATTGGGGAAAGCTGAAATCCCTTGGAAGATTAAAGGTATTTTGGATCAGATCTGGGTGATGCTTGGTGGATTACAGTATCAGTTAAGGCATGTGTACAGAGAGGCCAATGTGATAGCTGATTTTCTGGCCTCATATGCAGTCTACTATGGGAGATACACTGATTTTTCGGTCAGTGGCTTTTTGCCACTATCTGGCAGAATGCTTCTGCAATAGGATCAAATTGGACTGTGCACTGCAAGGATGAGGAAATTGGTGAGGTCTGATCACAGAGGAGCTGAGCTGTGAGGATCAGGCAATGCAGCAACTGTATAGGAGGAATTTTTAACTGTTTTGTCTGGTATTGGTAACAGAATTCTGTTTTATACGGTAACAGTTTTTTTGTTAAAAATAGTTACTGTTTTCTGTTGAAACAGTTACTGTTTTTTGATTCTTGTAATTTTTGGGGAGTTATTCAATAAAATTCTCTCTTTTCTTAAAAAAAAAAAAAAAAAGGAGAAAAAAAATTCTGAAGTTAGCTGTAGATTCTTGAAATCAATATGAACAGCACCATGTCTGGATGAAGAATAGAGGCTTTGACACTACTGGAGTTCCTAATTCATCATATTTATTGTTTCTATCTCCTCTTATCCATATCACTCTAGTACATTTTTTTTAAAAGCCGTTCTCTTTGAATTTAGTTTAAAAACTAAGTCCATAAATTAATTAAGCCCTTCTCCTTGAATTTAATTATTCACTAATAAATTAATAAATAAATGAGTAAATAAATCTCACTTTTTAAATATGTGGTAGTTACTATCCTACATAAACTCGTGATTATTTGAAGTAGTGAGACATTTTTTATCTGTTTGGTTGTTTATTATTGAACAATTATACCATGTGATAATGTTGACATAATGTAACTATTATATCAAACAAACCCAANTAAAAGCCGTTCTCTTTGAATTTAGTTTAAAAACTAAGTCCATAAATTAATTAAGCCGTTCTCTTTGAATTTAATTATTCACTAATAAATTAATAAATAAATGAGTAAATAAATCTCACTTTTTAAATATGTGGTGGTTACTATCCTACATAAACTCGTGATTATTTGAAGTAGTGAGACATTTTTTATCTGTTTGTTTGTTTATTATTGAACAATTATACCATGTGACAATGTTGACATAATGTAACTATTATATCAAACAAACCCAATTAGGAATGAGAAAATTGAGTCATTTTTAATTATCTTGGCACCCCTTGATATTTTTCAAATGACACAGGGACTCTAATCCGAAAATTTTTAATTAGTCTTATTAAATAATAATTTGGATGACATACAATTTTTAGGGTCCAATTGTGTAAAATTGGTTGAGACTCTTGGTCTAGGTTTAGGCGAAGTGGAAACAAATATGGGCATATCATCTAGCAAAAGAGTTTGGTTAACATACCTTTCATCAAAGAGGAAAATGGAAAAGGGTTAAAAAAAAAAGGACAAGTTTAAAAAAAAAATATATTCTGTCAACTTGCTTTTTTTTTAAATTGAAATTTATGTTCTCACCCGACAAGAAGTTTTTTTTCAAATCTTTGACTGCGCTCATTACATCTTTCAAGAATAAATCTACTTAAATTAGTATAATGGTGAATCACCTACTGNCATCAAAGAGGAAAATGGAAAAGGGTTAAAAAAAAAAGGACAAGTTTAAAAAAAAAAATATTCTGTCAACTTGCTTTTTTTTTTAAATTGAAATTTATGTTCTCACCCGACAACAAATTTTTTTTCGAAGTCTTTGATTGCGCTCATTACATCTTTCAAGAATGAATCTACTTAAATTAGTATAATTAGTATAATTGTGAATCACCTAGTCTAATATAAACTTTAAAGTATGAGTCTCCAACTTTGATAGTACAATGAGCCTATAGTTTAGGGTGGAAAATATTATTTACACATTGTTTATTAATCTTAGGCACTAGAACAATTAAATTTATTACTAATCCCAAAGAATATTAGGGCCCAGTAGGAAATCACGTTTGTGGATATTTACATGGGTCTCTGACTTTCATTTAAGTGGTGTAGTTCATGAAACGACAGCAAATATCGTCCACAAATTCAGAACCAAATTGAACACGAAAGTGAGTGGAAGAAGGTGTACTTTGACTTGAGGCCTTGAGCAATTTTAACATACAGGAAACCCATCCTTCCCTGATCTGCTCATCTTGAAAACAATGGCTATCGTAGAAGTTTTTCTGGGTGCGTTCTTTAGTGTGTTGTTTGACAGATTGGCCTCTAGCGAGCTGTTAAATTTTGCTCGCAGCGAAGGGATTCTTACCCAGTTGACGAAATTGCGCAAACTGCTATTCACAATTAGAGCGGTGCTCAACGATGCTGAAGCTAAGCAAATAAGGGACGAAACTGTGAAACTGTGGCTGGCGGAACTGAGGGATCTGGCTTACGATGTGGATGATCTGGTGGACGAGATTGCGACAGAAGCTTTGGACCATGAAGTGAATTCGAAGCCTGAAGCAGCTACCACAAGCAAGGTTATTAACTTTCTCCCTACTTGTTGTAGTAATTTCCCAAGATCAGTTGGGCTCAAAACCAAGTTTGGCCCCAAGATTGAAACGATCACCGCTAGACTAGAAGATATTGCAAAACATTGCGATGGCCTGGGTTTGAGAGTCCATTCTGAAGTAAGGTCAAACACAGGAACAGAGAGAATGACTGCTTCCTTGGTGCGTGAGTCCTATGTTTATGGACGGGAAAAGGATGAACAAGAAATACTTGGATTGTTACTCAAGAATGAATCATGTAATGATGAACCATCCGTCATTTCAATAGTTGGTATGGGTGGTCTCGGCAAGACCACTCTTACTCAACTAGTGTACAACAATCAAAAAGTCAAGGATTTATTTGACTTGGGAGCATGGGTATGTGTTTCTGAAGAGTTTGATGTGCTCATGATAACAAACAAAATTTATGAATCAGCGACCAAAGAGAATCGTGACTTCAAGAACTTGGATACGGCGCAAGTAAGTCTTAAAGAGAAACTTTATGGGAAAAAATTTCTTCTTGTTTTAGATGATGTTTGGAATGAGGAGCATGAAATATGGGATCTCCGTCGTGCGCCTTTTCGAGTTGGGGTACCTGGAAGTAAAATTATTGTTACAACTCGGAATGAAGGCGTAGCATCAACCATGGATTCTGTTCTAGCATACCGTCTAAAAGAGTTGACCGATGATGATTGTTTATCTCTGTTTGCTCAACATGCGCTGGGTACAAGGAATTTTGGTGGCCATCCAAATTTGGAAGAACTTGGTATGGCTGTCATGAGAAAGTGTCGAGGCTTGCCTTTGGCAGCGAAGACAATGGGTGGCGTCCTGCGCAATAAACGTAGCCCAAGAGAGTGGAAAGACCTACTGGATAGTGAAATCTGGGATTTACCCGAGTATAAGAGTAGCATTCTTCCAGCTCTGAGATTAAGTTATCATCACCTACCTTCTCAATTGAAGCCAATGTTTGCATACTGCGCCATATTTCCAAAGGACTATGAGTTTGACAAGGATGAGTTAGTCTTGGTATGGATGGCCGAAGGATTTCTGCAACAATCACAAGGAATGAGGAAATGCATGGAAGAGGTAGGTGACGACTGTTTCAATGAGTTGTTATCAAGGTCATTCTTCCAACCTTCAAGTGACACGGAATCAAAATTCATAATGCATGATCTTTTAAATGATTTAGCTCAATTTGTTGCTGGAGAAATATGCGTTAGGTTGGAAGGTAATACGGAGAGCAGTGAATGGCGGAAGATTTCCCCTAAGGCTCGTCACTCGGCATTCATTCGCCACAGATTCGAAATGTATACAAGATTCAAGGCATTTCATTGAACTTCATAGCATGCGGACATTCTTAGCACTGCCAGTTTATAAGTCATGGGCAACGATCTTCAATTTACACAATGTTGTTATAGTCAACATACTCCCAAAGTTACTGCAGTTAAGAGTATTATCTATGAGTTGGTACAATATAAAAGAGTTACCTAACTCGATTAGGGATTTGAAACATCTTCGTTACTTAAATTTATCAGGGACACTAATTAAATGGTTGCCAGAATCAGTGAGTGGTCTCAACAATTTGCAGACATTGTTGTTGCGTGATTGTCATGAGCTTTGTAAGTTGCCCGCAGATATTGAATATTTAGTGTATCTTCGTCATCTTGACAATGCTAACACTCCAAAATTACAAGAGATGCCCCCCGGGATTAGTAAGTTGAAAAGTTTGCAAACTTTGCCAAAGTTTGTTATGTGTAAAAGTGGTGGATTGGAACTTAGCCATTTGAACAACCTAGAGCTTCTACGGGGGATGCTTTCCATTGTAGGTTTGCAAAATGTTAAGAATGTGTGGGATGCGGAGGAGGCCAACTTAAATGGTAAGAGAGAGCTTGATGACATAGAATTGCTATGGAGTAGTGAGGTTGAAGATTCTCGAAATCAAAAGCTCCAAGCCAACATACTTGACATGCTACAACCGCATAAGGGATTGAAACATCTCAAAATTGAGTTTTACAGGGGCTTAACATTCCCCAGTTGGATTGGCGATATGTCTTTCTCAGAAACCACACAGATTAGTCTAAGAGGATGTACAAAATGTGCGTCTTTGCCACCACTAGGTCAGCTACCTCTGCTGAAAGAACTACACATTCAAGGCATGCATTCAGTAAAGAACATGGGTGCTGAGTTCTATGGGGATGGTAGCGCTTTGGAGACTCG